>JAQGAV010001652.1:0-19583 GCA_034691345.1 Phasmarhabditis papillosa
GGCCGGGCCGGGCCGGTTTGTCGAATTTAAAATGTAATCCGGCCCGGCCTGCCCGGCCAGGCCCGGCCAGGCCCGGTCCAAGATTTGGAACTCAGGCCGGGCCGGCCCGGCCGGGTTAACAGCTCTGTGGCAATGTGTTGCTTATGCGGTAGCGTTTAATGTTTTCGCGGGTGTTTTTATTTCAATTCAAAATGAAAATTTAAAAAAAACTTTATTTTGTTCATATTCGTAGTTTTGCTTTTCTTATCCATTTTAACAAAGACACATACTTTCAGCGCATATAAAATGTTCCCTGAAACGTTGAACATTTCTGTCAAGACGGATTCAATTCATCTCACTGGTTTAAGTCAAAAAGTTTGTTTTTATTAGTCTTGTTCAATAGATAATAATTTTAGGTATTGGATGAAATTGACAAATTTTCACACAAGAATTGGCGTCTTGTTCGCAGCGAAACTGGCTTTATCTTGAGAAATGCCGAAGCTAAAGGTTAGTCTGATCGGATTTAAAAATTCACCAGTTATATCAAGTTGTTGTGTTGTATACAACATTGTGGGTGTTTGCTTTTGTCTCTGCATTCTCTCCAATTTGAATAATTTGTCTTCCTCGATGATTTTATATCTTTCAGAGCTGGATTCAGAAGCCAAGGAGAACTCTCTGCCATCAAAAGTAGGCAAGAAAGAAGCGTCACAGCCGAATGCGCAAGAAGTGTGTTCTTTGTCTTTTTTTACTCTTTGACTACCTATTATTATTTAGTGTTCTTTGGATGACGAAGTTTCTATAGCTCACTTTACAAATATTCTGTGCTCAAGTCCAAGGTAATTAACATTTAACGTTTCTGTTTTCATATATTCGTTCAATTGTTTAAGGTATACATTTAAATCATTTACAGAGGACGATATGATCTTATTTTTGGACTGACAAAACTAATTCTAAAAGGAAAGACTAACTCCTTCTCTGTTGACTATCATCATATGGAAAACTTTTTCGTTGTATCTCCAACCTCTGCTGCCCAGACTCAAGTCATGGTAAGTATGATTCGCATCGGTGATTCCAGTTATTTTTGTCATATTGTATTAGTTATCTTAATTATCATAGCTCGTCTTAGGTATTCCCTCGTAAACCGGTAAAAGTTGGCAAGACCGCTATCTCTTCGATTGTATGGGAGATGCCTAACAAGGAAAAAATCGAAGTTGCTTACAACAATCCAAGGTAATAATGAAATATACATAACTTAATTAAATTATTTTTAATTTCATTTAAATGCAAACTTTGTTTTATCGATTTTCTTTTTAATATAAATTGAAATAACTGGCCAAAGTACTGCTGGCTATGAGACTTTCTCATTCATACTTAACCCAAGACCTGGAAAAACTTTTCTCACACGTTTTGGATTGATTCCCCGGTTCCGAATGAAGCAGGATCACATTTCTTCATATGGCTATATCAATAAGCATTTACACAACAATTATTGACAAATCATTTCAGCACTTTGAACGACGATGCTGAGGTGATCAGCGGCGTTGCCTCCGAAGTTTTCTTGAAAATTCTGAGCAAATTTCCCGATGTAAAGATTCAGAAGCCCCTTTCTTTCCATACGTTAGTTTAATTTTAGCCTTGCTAAAGAGCGTAACTAATGTATTACTTTTTGCTTGCAACTTGTCTTTCGTTCAGAAACAGCCAAATATCTGGAGTCGTTTGCTCCTACAAGTGCAACAGCGGCAGTATCTATACGACTTCTAAGGGTTTACTGTTCGGTCCTAAACCAGCTGTTTTTATTACGCTTGAAAAGGTTAGTCGGTTCTTATTTCATTTTCATTTACCGATTTTTTTTCTAGGTAAAGGAGATGAAGTTTCCTCGTCTCGATGGACCTTCGAGAAGCTTCGATATGGAAGTTAAGCTTGAAGATGGTACGAAATTTAGTTTTGATAACCTCGACAAGTTGGTTCTCTGAATTGTAATACTCTCATCGTCAAATTATAGGGAAAATGGAGCGACATTTGTGAAATTCATAAATTCCATGAACAATGATGAGGTAATTTGTTTAAATACTATATTTCATTAGTTTGTTAATTTTCTACGATCGACTACGAATGCCGGTGTTACGTTATAAGAACTTCCTGAAATTTATCGTATTGCTAATATTTTAACTTCACCATTGACTAGATGCTAATTGCAACATTTTCAGGCCTCATCATCTACTAAGACTGAAAAGAGAATGCCTGAGGACACGAGTACTCGACGCTCCAAGCGGGGAGTCGCAGTTCACTATCAAACTACGGAGAACTTAGATTCTGACTCAGATGACGGTAGTAACATTAAGCTAATTAATCAATAAACTATTTTTCTAGATGACTACAACTTCCAGAGCGACCCACTGAGTAAAAAGCAGAAGATCGAGGTAAGTGTACAGTCGACGGACAAATCTCATGTAAGACTATGCTGCGAATAATGCGCCCTAGTGAATCATCAAAATTTGAAAAGTATTGCAACATCTTCGAACCCATTTTTCTATGGATATTTTAAAGGAAATTTTATTATTCTGTTCACAATAGCTGCTGAAGGATAGACTATATTATAATAATATAAGAAATCAGCTGAAAAAAAAAGAAGTAACGATAAGTTATTTTCTAGCAAAACTAATGTAGAATTTTGCTACACTGGTAACGTCCTTTTTCTCTGCAGGAATCCGACTCGGATGAAAACCCGAGTGGTGAGGATACCGAGATTACCAATGCAAATATGGATGTCAGTCAGTTTCCTAGTCACTTAGCTGACTCTGACGATGAAACGTCGGACGAAGATGTTTCGGATGAAGAAACTAGTGAAGGAAGCGGCAGTGAAGATTCTGGGGAATCCGGAGACGAACAAGAAGTGGAGTAAACCAAGAAAGACAAAAATCCTCCGTTTTCGCTACTCTAATTGATCTCTTGTTTTAATAATCACTTTGTTGTGTATGCTTATCTGAATCTTTGTTTTATTCCGTAGTACATAAAGTTGTTTTTGTTGCGTGGCGAAATTTATTTGGGACTTGCAATGGTAGTTGTAGTTTTCATTGTTCGCTAGGCGGTACAGAGTGCACTCCGGATGGTCGCGTATCCCCTTTTTCAAACCTTGGGTGGAGTTGAAAAAGTGACATACTCCACGCAAATAGTCAATTTTTTGTTATTCTTTCATTTCGGTTAGGCGATAGTCTCGGTGTGCTTATACTACTGCATTAAAAACAACTAGAGAGCATAATACGCATGTTCCAACGTATAGTAAGATTACAGAGCAGGGCGGCGTGTTTTTATTTTTGAGAACTTCTATGGCCGGCCATAAATGGACTAGTGCATAGCTATGCTATCTAGTAGGTACACGTAACTGAAAACTAGATACGAGTAATGAAAGGCATTTGTTGCACGTATCTAGTCGTATCTGGTGAACCAAGGAGATAATTTTACAACAACAAATTTTCGAGTTTTTCATTTTTTTTTTTTTTTTGGGAAGTTGTACGGGAGGGTAAGATCTAGCCACCCAACATTCAAGTGTACCTTCATTCGAACTAAAAATTGTTAGAAAAAAGTCTTCGTTCGCTATATTAGCCGAGCGGTTATTCCGTGTTAACATGAAATAGTTCATCTATCTTATAAACATCAGTTGTATCATATCCATCTTCCCTATTTACTACTAAATAACTCATTTCAACTGGATTGAATGTGCCTTGTCTGTTATTCAACTGCACATGACTGCAGCAACAACAAAAACACATAGTGCAATGGTCTCTCTACCAAGGCAAAAAGGACAATTTTTGCCGCTTTTGTGCAAAGACAGTTCCAAAGGGCTATTTATATCCAAAAAGATTAGTTGCATAGTGCATAGCCGACATTTGAATACATTTCGAAAAAAGCCCATACTCTAGATTATAATAGTCTGTAAACAAGTATCACCTGAGCATAAAAATGTAATATATAAGATTATCTTCAAAAGTTCGAATATTGATTGTCCGGCTGAAATCCTGAAGACTACCATGTTTTTTGGATAACCCTCAATTCACATACAACCTAGAACTTGCACATTTTTGGAGCCGAAAACTGCCACAGAATATTTCACCACAATTCATGGCCTCGACATCCTGGAATTTCGGACAGTTTGCACTTATCTCCTATAAACACGGTAATGAAAGTTAACCATCCTCGAGTTCGTCTGGCTTTGCTAGATTCCCAACCCCGCAACTTTTATTATCGACACCGCGGCGTTGTTAACAACTGCGGTTGTTTTCTAGCAACTTATTCTAGAACACAGAAGAAGATTATCGATTTTCCGGCCTGTCCGGTGGGCATTTGCTTGTTTTTGAGCCCTCTGCCACCTAGGATGTTTACTGCAACGGCGCTCCGTTCACATGGTCGAACGGGGGGCGGAGTCTAGTTGCAACATCGAAAACACTATAGACAGCCCCAGTTCAACAACGAACGGTCCAGTTCGCTGTCGGTTGTTAGCTTTTACTGTAGTTCTTGTCGAGACCTGTGAGTATGTGGCAGCCCTAATTTGTCCACCCGACAATGTTACCTGGCTCGGCCCAAAAGTACAGTTATGGGTGCAAAATAGTCTGCGCAGGACCGTTAACCGCAAGGGAAATTACGAGAACTCTGCGTTTTCGCAGTTTTGGTTACCATTCTTGCATTTCGGAATACTGGGCTCGCTTGTAGGGCAGCTGGAATATGCACAACAAGCTCAGGACTCTGAAATTACTGTAATTATCAAAGAGTTGTGGAAATCGGTAAAATTTTAAATTTTGTGAGGGATAATGAATTTTCACGACTCTGTTAGAACGTGGCATATAGTACGTATATAATATGTTTTGTAACGGTCCGGAAGAAAACTCCAAGCTAGTTCAGACTTTCTTGAGAAAGTCTGAACTAGCTTGGAGCCGTTCCGGCCTCGACCCTACTCCACACATCAATATCATCTCTAATTTTCCTGATGATTCGTAAAGAAATTCTAAGTTCTGATCATTCTAGAATTGTTAATGATTCCTAAGAGTGCAATTGTCCCTCTTCTATTGAGAGGGGCCCTAAGACAATATGCTACCAAGACCGGCCCTGTAGCAGCTGCTACAGTTAATGTAAGTGATTCAAAGGACCAACTATCATTTAGTCAAATTTAAAAGATTGTAGAAAAACCCAGAAAAAGATATAGTTCGATTCAAGAGCAATGATGGAGTGTCAAAAAACAGCCTCTTTGAAAATTACTATGGAAGTTTATCAAAACCAATCTAATACGCAAGTAACACTCCAATATTGCTTTGGAATGGGAGTGAACATAGCTCCGGGCCTATTTTTGGCGGCTACTCTGCTACTAAGCAATCAAAAATCGTTGTTTACGCTTATATAGTTGCTATTCTGGCCTCGAGCGAAGTACGCAATTACAAAGTTGCATGGCTTATCGAGTTCGGAATTGCTCGTTTTTTCATTCCCGAAGTCGGAATTTTTAAATGTTTTCCGGCAAACGAAATTCGGGATATCTCTGCTCCCGATATTCAAGTTCTAGCTGGGAATAGTCTCTAACCACTCGACTAATTGCTTAGGAGAACTTTAAAAAATAGTCGAAGGTTTATTTTGAAACTTCGTAACATCATAGCTCACAAGCTACCAATCTCTCTTTTGAATTGAACTATAGTGTTTTCTTCTGAAGCGGTCCTTCAAATGTTCAACACTGCCTGTTTACTTTTTAATTTCACCCCGTCAAAAAATCTTTAGACCAATCTATAAACATCTGACAGCTGGAAAACTAAAAGTTGTTTACAGAAACTGGCCGTCGGCACAAGTTTTCCTTTCTATTTTTAGTTTATTTGTGTGTTTTTAGGCTCACGAGATCCCCCATGACGTTAAATTTCACCATGATAACAGCAAGAAGCAGATGAGAAGCAAGGAGACTGATCATGGTACGGTTAGCTTATTTACAGTAAATATAAAGAACAAAATGAGACGGTTCCGGTTAACAGTTATGGAGTTGTCAGGCCCGAACTTATACGAAACCAAAGATCAAAGTTTTTCAACGGCCAAAGATCCCGCGATTCTTGAGTTCGAAATTAATTTTTCTTATTCTTACCTTATGGTTTAAGCTGTGTTTATGGCTGAAGAAACTAAATTCCCATTCGCAGACATATATATAGTCTATATCAATAGCTAGCTTTCCAGCGCGGTATCCTGGGAAGCAGCGGTGTTATATAAAAATAAATGAAAAATCGGTGGGTTGGAAGCACCTTCTTCAAAGCACATTGATTTTAACCCAACGCTGTCTCTCTTGATGAAATTGCGCTGGAAATCTAGCTTTTGATATAAACTATAGTTAGAAACTAAGACAGCAGTGATATTAGCTAAATAATGTTAGAACTAACTAATTTTCACCTGCATCTTCTTGTAGAGCAAGGTCATATCCCTACAATGTGGGAGCGTATGCAGTTGGTGGCGACCGGACTATATCGGAACACCGGAGACATCCCTCATTCTGTTCCGTAAGTTATGATAACTGAATGATTATAAGCTATAGTCGACGAACGGATCGCTTGCAGGGGTATACGGTCGGAGTACAACGCACAGGGCACATTTTTCCCAGCCAGTGCAGATACAAAAGGAAATTAGACAGATGTCTTTAAAGAACAGCGCTTCAACCACAAGCAATTCGTCCATCGACTATACTGCTGAACGAAAGTTCCGAGCAGCTTATGGAAGGCTCCGTTCAACTACAAAAGTTCTAACAGCCAGTTTTCAGTCGAGAACAATTCAAATGCATTGGAACTTTGTCAACTTTAGCTATAAGTATTCAAGTTCGAAAAACGATGTAACCAGAATTTCACCGTCCGGACGGGGAAATTTTTACCACGGGCCGACCCTTGGTTTACTCAAAAGTTGTTAAAATTTAAAGACAAGTTATAGTCTGATTCGAAAGTAATAATGGTGTGTTAAAAAATATTCTCGTTGAAAATGGCTCTTAAAGTATTCGATAATCCGAAATTTACGAAAACTTCCTCAAATTACGTAAGTAACATTCCATTATACCTATTGAATCACACTAAAGGCTTCAAAAAAAGAACTCATTTTTGTACTTTTTAGGCCCGGCACTATGGAGAAGATGAAGGACCGTGCCAACGGGTTCTTTATCGGCGGAAGCATCTTCGCCTTTTTAGGCATAATTCTGTTCCTGGGAATTATCAACAGAAGACAGTTTATGCGTGACCGAGACCACGGGGTTGTTGTCAGAACTCACTAGACCACCCACCATCTTTTTACAAACTTTGTAAACTTTGTAATATTATTGTACATATATAAAATAGTTCTTTAACTATATCTAGAGCGAACAGTTTGCCGTTTCACCGGTTCTTATTCACTGTTTTACACTAATTTTTTAGTTTAAAAGTCGTTTAGAATAAAAGCAAAATGGGCATTTTCCGCAAAGTATTCGCCTCGATGGCAGCACCTCAGCAGATGGATGTACAGTTGATGGACGATGTACACTCGGTTAGTTTAACAGATTGGATTTTTGATTGAAAAAACCCCTGAACCAGGAGAATCACGAAAACTTAATTTTGAAAATATAGTCCACCTGAACACCTAGGTTTCCAGCGCGATCACTAGCGGAGCGCTGTGCTACAAAAATTGAATGTAATTTTGGAGAAAACGCATCACTTCGACCGTTTTTACATTCATTTTTATAATACTGCGCCCCGCTTGTGACACCGCGCTGGAAACCTAGGTCTTGGTATGAACTATACATGGATACCGGAATACCTGGGTATAATTCCGGTTGGAAAACCCTTGAATCAGAGAAATCCAGTCGGGAGAGAGAAATAACTCCATGTTTGCAAAACATGCTCCCTTTACAACTCCAGACGCAATTCGTTCCCCATTCCAGATTCCAGCAATTCCACGCGATATCGGCTACAACAGCAGCAAACAGACCGCCGGCAGCCAGAGCGGTGCAATTAGCCAGGTACGGGCGGATACTCGCATAAGCGGCTATAGTAAGCTTATTTGAGGCCGCTGCCAATCCTGGCGTCATGATCGGAATGGGTCTCACCACTCTTGCACTCATGGGAATGTTCAGGTACGGTAGCGTATTTATGTCAAACACAAAAGTCTAGATCGCTTACCAAGTGTAACCTAAACAGGTTGCAAGAAACGCCTGTGAAAACTTATTAGAATGTGACAGAGGTCTATCCAGAATGGTCTGCATTAGCCAAGATATACATAGTCGACGGACGAATCCCCTGCAACTAAAGGTCTATTTATTATAATGCGCTCTTTCTAAATTCTACCGTACACCCCTGCAAACGATTCATCCCTCGACTATAAGAGTATACAGATCATCCAGTACTGAAGCGAGTCGCTGTTCTAAATATCGGTCCTATAGCCCTGGCTCCGTTATTTGTTTCTATTTTTTTATAAATATTTTCCCAAAAACAAAGGCCAGACAGGTCAGATTGAGAACACCGAAACGAGCCATTATGGAGAGAACTTAACAGCCTGCTTTACTTAACTTATCCATTGGAGACACTTCAAAACTACACTATAATGAGCTAGGTTAATAGCACAGTACTAGTGAGGCACACGGTGTTATAAAATGAATGAATACTCGGTAGATTGGGAGTATTTCTTTCAGATGTAAACTCAGTTTCATAAAACTCGCCTACACCTCCTTATACTCCGCTGAAAACACAGCTCTTGCAACAGACTATATTTGCATTGCTAAACACCTCGTACTTTTCAGAAAGTCCTTCATGGGCGACAAACACGGCGCCCAGAAGTTTATGCAGTACCGTGTTATGGCTCAGTTTGCTACAGTAACCGCTCTAGTGGCCGGAGTCAGTTTCTTCGCTTTTGATGACGAAATCGGAGGCCTCTGGAGCTAAACTCTCTAGAAGCCAGCCATCTGTCTAGACTATTTTTTGTATTTTGGCTATTCTATTTTTGTTTAAACAATGTAAATATGTGTAAATAACTGAATAAAGTATATACTTCTCAATGTGCTTCAAAATAACTTATTGGCTCTTTTCAAGGATCCGGGTTGGCCTACTGTGCGCGTTACTCACAATTTTTGAAAACCGGGAGCAGGCTAAATGTTTTGGGCACGGCTTAATAAGCCCGGCTTATCAGGTGGGAGTGGAGATAGAAAGGTTCTTGCATGGGTTCTGAAGTTTACAATATACCGCTGGAATTCCAACTGAATTGCTGACTTTGAACAAAACATTATATTCAGTGGATAGAAAATGAAAGCGCAAAATTCTCAGTCTAGTATCAATATACAAATAAAAGTATATATATATATATATATATAGTATAACCAGCTTTTAAGAAATATGAGATTATCTATCTAATTTGCTTGCCTATAGGCTCATCATTTTCCTTTTTTGCTTTCTTCACTGGCAATTGAACTTCCTGGCCCACTGGCAAAGATATACAACCGCTTGGGTAACGCATACAAAGCTAACGAACGAATTGATGTATAATATGTATCAACCGCTGAGAAGCAGCTGTGCTATTTTAAAGGGAATGCACTTCTGAAGAGATGGCTTTTATTCCACCGATCTTTAGTCATTTTTTATAGTAATAAAATATCATAATAATAAACTTTACTATAGATAAATAACAACTTAAAACCCAACAATTGAATCAACCATAACATTTGTAACAAACCCATAAAGTTAACTATATGACAATAATTTGAAGAACATCGAACAACAACAATAAATAGGACATATATAGTCTGTTAGAAGAGCTAGATTTCGAACGTATTATCCTGGAGAGAGGTTATACAAAAATGAAAGTACATTTAAAGAAAAAGTTGGCCCACTCCAATGATGTTCACTTTATTCAACACTGCTGCTGCCAAATATACTGCAATGGAAACGTAGCTCTTCTAACAGACTATATGGGGGTCGCCTGATCGAGGCGTTAGGGTAGGGGAAGAACGGAAGGAGAAGGGTTTATGGAACCGGTGAAGGGGGCTCCGAATGCCAGCTCCTATCCACTACTAGTCAATTCAGTGTTGTGATGCCCCAGATTCCGGTCCATCACACCTTCTAACTAGTGCTACGGAAATGAGTTTCATGTTTCAGAGGGTGAAATTAACAGAGAAAAAGGAAAAACAGAAGTGTTAAGGGGGCCGACCCGCCAAAACTTCACCTCTGGTTATATATATTCTTTCAATAGTTTTCTCATTTGTCGGCTCCTCTTGTAGTTACTTCTGTGCTCAGTCAGATAACTGTCAACAACTGTCAGCAGTCCTTTACCAGATATTCGGAGCGGAGAGCTAGTGCTACAGGATTTAGCATCCATCTTGTAGTAATGTTTCAGGATGCGAATCTTTTCTGAAGAATTGCAATTGTAATTTACTAATAATTGTAAGGATTTATCTCCGGAATTTACGCTTACTGCCCAATTATATAGAAGCCTAGGTACTTCGGGTAAATTGAACATCCTTTGGCGGAAACAGAGGCGGGAATCTAATTGGCCCCGACGGGGCCAATTTGGGTATCAACAAATTTTCGTCATCGGATCATTTGAACTAGGGGGTAGATAAATATAGTTCTTGCGGTTTTTTATCTAGTTCTGTCAGCCAAAGCTCTTTTAATTGAAAACGTAAACTATGGTGGCTTCTCACCCATGCAGTTTACTAAAATATTGGTTTTCTCTGTGATGGTTTTATGAAACTAATATATTCAGCGCCTAGAGTAATAATGGAGCGTCAATTGCGTATTTTTAACATTTTTAACACCGCGCCTGAGGCAAATTCCACGCGCGTAATTGCAAAGTACAATATTGAAGAAGAGTAACCGCCAGATGTTGACGCGGTGCTCGCAAAATGGCTCAGACGAGCGTTGAAATCTTTACACTCCATCATTACTCTTGGCATTGACTATCCCCATCGGAGTTAATGTTGAACATACCGTTAAATGTTAGTCCTAAACCGAGAGCTGATTGGTCAAACATAACTTCGCTAGCGGTTTTCATAACACTTTTCAGTTTAACCATGATAAGTGGGAAACGACGTACACCTGCCTTTTGATAGAAAGCATGAAGACCTATCTTATCCATTCTGAAATGAGGGGCCACTTTAAAGTTGTGGTATTTAGTTAGCTTCGGGATAAAATTATAAACAGTCCTTCAATTCCGGAATTCTGAATTGGGACCAGCAAGTTTGCCAGAAAACGGAGTGCGTAGGCCAACCAGTTTCATTAGGAGAAATTAGCTTTTACGAAATGCGGACTACGAGACCGGGTAGGGGCTATTTACCAAACCATTAAAACTGTGCCAAGCTCTTTTGGTAGTTTGGCTTACCGGTCCACACCCAACAGGTCCGGGATCCGATGATCCGGTTAGGCGTCTTTTAGCCATCGTAAGCTACATACCTACCCATTTCACGGGCTGGCCCGGGCCGATATTTGGGAAAGTCGGCACAAGACAGATCGGATCGAGAAATCGTGACAAGCAGGGGTGTCAAGGGCCGGTCCGGGCCGATATTTGGGAAAGTCGGCACAAGACAGATCGGATCGAGAAATCGTGACAACCAGGGGTGTCAAGGGCCGGTCCGGGCCCCACTATTCCGAAACAGGGCTGGGAAAAGGCCGGCCGGGCCGTGAAATTCTCAGCGCTGTTGCGAAATTCCAAATTTGAACAAAATTCAAAAATTTGGAAAGCATTATTGATCGGTTCCGAAAATGAGGGCCGGCCTCACTTTTGCCAGCTCTACTGACAACTCTGTACCTACCTCTTGTGAATAGAATAACGCTTTGTGTGATCTTCCAGTAGATCAAGAGAGCTAAGCGACGGATCTACTCGCAATATTATTCCGATAATCTTCGAGAAGTTCAGTCGGAGTATTTCGAAGTTCTGAGAGGTTGAAAAAAATATGAATCTAAGAACTGAGTTTTATAAATCGTTGCAAATTCAAAATCTGATGAAGGTTTAAAGAATAAAGGACAGTGGTGAAGAGTTCAGCAAAAAGCTCCCGTGACCGAAGTATAGAAACGCCCGGGTGGTGCCCGGGCAGCTTTTAGCCTACCCGGGCAATAACCAACAATTGACCTACTCGGGCAGCCAAAAACTGCCCGGACACCTACTCGGGCGTTTCTATACTACGGCCACTTGTCTTGCTATTAGGTTTTTGAGTTTCCGGATAGCGTCCGTTCAATCAATATCGAATAGCCTTTCCGGATGATATAAGCTAAACCAGTCTATTCCGATTAATCCAGTGGCCGTATTAATTAAGCTACTCAGACCCTCCCCGGGGTAAAATTTCATCCAGCCCCTAAGCTAAGGTGAAAAGTGAACAAAGGGTATCCGGGCCCGCGCCAAAGTTTTAAAGTCACGCTCGGGCCCGTGCTTACGCCGACCGCCGTACCCAGATAATATGAAGTTCAGTTCGTATTTTGTTACCTGAGTCTGTTCTGAAGTCGCCTTCTTATATTTTTCGAGCATTTCTTTGTGCCGCAAGAACTGTTCGTCGATTTTCTGGAATCCGTAAATCCTCTATGTTTCCTTCTATTTTTACCTTCTCCTGTTCATAGTCATCTTCCATTAGTTCATCATCGGTTTGGCCATCTTTTTCTGGAAGAACATGTTGGTTATGTAATGATGATATAAGACCTCGCACGGAAGGCCCGAGCCCGGTGAAGAAATGTCAAGGCCCGGTCCGGCCCGAGGGCAAACAATGCACTGGCAAACTTTCTTTTTTTGAGTATAAAAGGCTAAATTTAGGAATTTCTGAAATTTTTCTTTTGATATAGTGTTTTATTACCATGATGAACTCATAAAAATAGCAAAACTAAATGCTTAGGGAAGGATTTGAACCCTCGACCCCCGCATCATAACCTGAGTTCACAATAATAGTGACTTTTTGACGTCATGTAGACTTTTCGGCCCAATCGGGCCGGGCCGGGCGGTCTATTTTTTACAACGCGCGGCCTGGTATATAATGCACCGGCAAAATCAATTTTTTTAGTATAAAAAGGCCCGGCCCGCCCGATGAGAGGTCTGGATGATATTTAAACTAGTAGTTTTAAAGTAGTACTCGACCAAGTATCCGGGGGACCGGAAAAACTAGCAAACTAGAAGTCGTGACTGATCCAGACTTAGGAAGCTGAACGGGCGCCCCCCCCCCCATTTTTTGAAATTTTTCGTTTATCGGTCCCCCGGATACTTGGCCGATGTGTTCCTTTCCTACAAGATGAATTTTCTTAAATTTTATTTAATCTATCTTGTCCTACTAAAAAGCTGTATTAGTTAGTAAATATGGGTCTAAAAGTTAATCCCGTATCGGACCCAATGCATTTCCTTTTCATTTTCGAGCACGGCACTGTTATACTAACCTTTGGATGAAGACGGTTCGACACCCATTCCTCTCAGCATTGTTCTCATACTAGTGCATGTATCTTGTAAGCCCTGAAACCAATGGATGTATCCACGAACGCAAAAACGAGTTCCCGGGAGTTCCCGTGAACTCGTTTCACTTCCCGCAAATCGGTATCCACGAAACTTTCGGGAACTTCCCGGCGGTTCCCGCGTGAACTCTAAATGGCCGCAGTTCCCGGTGTTTCGTGGATGCCCCTTTTGACCAGCGGGAACTGATTTTTGGAGTTCCCGCGCGGGAACTTACTGCAATGTTGGTGGATACGGGCACATATGTTCTAAAGTTATGGAAAACGTTAGTTATACGTTTCTTTCGATCAATACCTCTTTTTAAGCTCCCTTAATTAAAATTCTCTAACCTTTATGTACTTTTGATTCTTCTCTTCTTCAACTTTACATATTTTTCGGAAAGACATGATATATATGTTCCAACGAGCTAGTGGAATGCCTGCAGTAAATCTTTATTCGTTAAACTACCTTTATTTATTATGAAGCTGATTGGTATTATATTTCTCTTAATGGTAACTTTATCGGGGTGAGCGATTATCAAATAATTGACTTTGAACTTGTCAGACCGGTACAAAGTACGCAGCGGGCCGGGCCGGGCAAAAATTTCAAAGACAATTTGGATCTTGGCTCGGCCTGATCTGTTGAGGAGTCTAGGCTAGTATGTATGTCAGATTAAAGGACTGTCTAGCTTATTCGCTTATTAATAACGAGCAGGGGTGGGAACGGGCGGGCCCGTGTGCCATCTATTAGGCAAACTTAATTTTTCAAAAAAAATTTGTTTTTATTGTTTTTTTATAGTTCGTCGTCGGGCCCTCCCGCGCCCCGCGGGGGCCCTCCTCCTCACGCTAAGGGAGGGACTTTACTGCGGGGAAATTCGTAGCAGTCACAAGATAGTGAATTCACGTCTTTTTTTTTTTTTTTTGAAAAATAGAGCTTGCCTGAATTTGCCTTATAGATCGTCGGGCCCGTGACCATTTTCGAAAAGTTGCCGCTCGGCCCGGCGCAGGCTACGGACTTGACGAAAAATCTTTGAAAATTTGAAGAACAATGTAGAGAATGGTTAATAAACTTGACATTATTTGACAATAAATAGGTGATAACAATAATTAACTTTTAGGTGCGCATTTGTGGATCGCGAAGATGCGTTATGTGCCTCCCACAAGGGAAAAGATGCATGCATAGAACGATGGGGTGCATCACAACCGATAGCAGAAGAGTAAGTTTGCTATGACCAATAAATACATTTATTATATTTACTATGATTAGATATTCATATGTTTACAACTAATTTAGAAAAATGATTGATAACAATTACATGGAATCTAAGAAATGTGATGAAGCGAGACGATATTGCACGAAGGCAAGTTGTTCAAACTTGAAAGCAAACTGTAGGCGTGCAATTTTACAATATATTAATTGAAAAGTAACGGCATAGTTTCATGCAAAATGCGCTTCTTGAAATGTTATTAGTCGCCGTATAACTACCAAACTTTCAGCTTCGCCAAAGTGGAACTGATTATGTATACCCCGTCTGGGACGGATATAAAGAAGCGTACATTCCGCCAAAAAACCCAAAAGAACCATTTGGAACCCTGGTGACATTGAAAAACCCATGTGTTTATGTACTCCATTATTGCCACGGAATCAGTATCTTTGACTATGTGAATAATGTAGAGATAAACGATCCATTTGATATTTAATTATGAACAATAAAATTTAACAAGAACTGAATGAAAACAATAACGAACTAACTATCTAATACAATTGAACTACGAGAAGAGAAATGAAAAATAAAAAATAATCACCAGTTTCGTTCTACAGGAGATTCTATTCCGTAACCAGTCATGTCGAAAACAGCACGCCCACAATTCAAAAGGGACGGGTTGAACCGCACCAGACCAAAGTAGTCGGACATTGCTTCTAGCTCAAACCAATTTGCCCTACCTAATCTAAAGAAGTAAATATATAATTATTTTGAATGGAAGCTCTTTATATATACCTGGTGCAAATAGTTGTTGTCCACGCTAATTCGATATCAGAATTACGAAGTCCAACAGCGTACGAACGAGAAGATCTGGCTATTGTTGCGACCATAGTCAGGTGGTTCTAAAAGATATTTTGACGTCATTTTTAAAGAAACGGCCAACCTCAATAATAGAAACTAAACGCTCGAGACTTCCGAAATCTTGTTCGATATTTTTGCCTTGCTCAGCAACCATTTTGTTTATCACTGTGTTGAGACGGGAAATAGAGAATTCTAGTTCTTGGCAAGCTAGCTACAACAAGATATGCAGAGAATATCACATTTTCAAGAACTTACTTGCAATGAAGGATGTGCGTGTTCCGCAATATAATGCTCCAACTTGGGATTTTTCATACCAGAATTTGTGGCTTCATTGCCAAGAAGACGCTTTAGCGTACTGACCACTCTGAATGTACAAATAACTAATTGCGATGTGCGATAACAACAAACCTGCTACTGCTACCTGACGTCCATGAAGATAGCACTGCAACGGCAATACTTTCCGTCTCATTGCCTTGTCCTGTCTGGGAGAAAACTATCAGTTGGCACATTTTGCTTGCAACCTACTAGTGATAGAAGAGTAGATATATCCCTGATGTTTTTTTCAAAATTGAAATTCGTGTCCGATGCATAGAGGCCACACAACTCTACCATGGCCGTAACACACTCACGCAGGAGACCGCGAGATAAATTCTGTAAAACTTGTTATTAATTCCGTATTTGTTTTAAGTAACTACTTATCCCATGTAGCCACTTGCAAAACCCAACATACTATATATTCGCTATCGGATTTACGTACCACATACAATTAATTATGAATTCAAAGATATTGCCAAAAGAATTTTAATAAACGCAATTTTCCGGCTGGTCATTTACCTTTATAACCGCATTTTCGATATCAGCTACTAGTGGATGTCCTTCATCCAACAATCCTGCAATGTAATAGAGAGAAGACTCCAGTGAATATAACTTTAGAGCTACGGTGGTGACGATTCGCTGTGGACCGCTATCAGCTGACATCATTGTATTATTCTGAACGATCAAACTATTAATATTCAATAGGAAAATAGTTACCCCATTACGACTGGGTGTCCTGTTACATAGAGCTGAGAGATCAGCCAATAACTTCTTCGTATGTCCAACTACAGCAGCAGCTAGTGATGCATTTCCAGAACAAGTCAACTCTCCCAAAACCTGGAAATTAGCAAAGTCAGCCAGTAATTGTAGGTATGTAACTTCGTTGCCTCTTCCTTGTTCTCCAAGCAAATTCGTAGAGTTTACAGTGGTTGTGATATCAAGATTGCCAACTGAAAAATAATAAAACTATGTATTTATATATATTTTTCTCTGTAACAGGTCTGAAGTTTTCTATGAGAGGTGAAACGACGAAAAAAATACACGGTATATCATCATAATAACAAACATAGCCTATACATCACAGTAGCTTATGAATATAATAGAAGAACAATAAATATGTTACTGATTTGTATAAAAACCCACTCTCTGCAGCTTTTAGCCCAAGACTCTCTCTTCTCTCGAATGTCCAACTATCAGAGTCGGAAAGTGCAGAACGTTCGACAATGTAACATGATAACGATGATTCCGCATCCTTAAAAGTTATATTTAAAAGGACATCCTTGAAACACTTGCCATTGAACCAGCTCCAGGCGATACAAAAACAAAGGCCAGATTTGAGTCAGAAGAACCCAGCATAGGCATATCCTTTACAGTGATGAGCCTATCTGAAGAAATTCCGCAAACTTCTCCAAAGCTAACATTTCTAAATGAAATATTTTATAAAACACATTCTATTCCGAACTAACTTGTTATCATTTAGATAAATAGCCGGGCGCATCTTCCCACTGGCAATTTGAGGAAGATACTTCTGTTTCTGCTCTTCGGACCCATAAATAATCAGCAGCTGAGAAGCCACATGGGCGACATTGATCATCGAATATATATTTAAATCGATTCCCAGCTCCTTAATGAAAATATGAGTTATCTAAATGAGATAAGGAACATACCTCGTACATCCGGGCAATATCCTTATTACACATGCCCAAACCACCATATTCACTAGGAATTAAGGCAGATAAAACTCCATTCTTTTCCAATGATAATTTCAGGTCTGGTGTTAGTCCACCGTTCTTTTCCAGCGCTTTGGAATCTACTAAAATGTAAAACATTATAAATAGTAAGGCATAAATATAGCAAATTATATAGCGAACTGAAAAGTTATTAAAATCAGATTGTAGGTTAAATTTTAGAATAATCACGAGATAATAATGCAGCACTTACATACTTCCGTCAATGACTTTCGGAGAACACTTGTGAACCCTTGTATGTTTCGCACATCGTCTGAATCTGCATACTCGGGATAAATAAAGAAGTCCTAAAATAACTAATTGCAGCACATAATTGCGAATAACATTACCTTTTCAAATTTGTTCATGGAAAGTCCTCTAGCCAGTGATAGCTTTTCCACCGGGGCGACCTTACTATTCAGATCTTGGAATTGTAGCCGCGGGGTAAGCGTAGAGGGTTCATTACTATCTGCCTTCGAACTCGAGGCATATGCTTGCGTCAAAAACCTGCTTCGCCATCTTAGAAAACCACGAGCCAACATTGAGGGAGGAGCAAGAAAAATTAAAATATTTGGCCACTTTTATGCGACTGCTTGCTGGAGGCGCTCCAATGAAAATATGAGGTTTTGAAAATTGTGCACCGCGCTCTATTAGTACCCTTTATAAAATGAACGGAAATTCGGATCTGTCGTGGTAAATTTGAATGAAATCAGGATAATATCTGCAAGGATATCGGCAGGGCTGTCTAAGGCTTCTCTTTAACCCTGTACAATCAGAGCATTACATCTAATAACATTTTTCATGAGTGTTTTGGACATCACTTTTCCGGAATCCGGAACTGACATTCTGAATTGTAAAGGAGACCGGAAACTAGTTACTTAACAATTAATTGTGAACCTGTTTTTAACAAACTTATGAGCTTTTGAAATGACTGCCACCTTTCACTTAGGTTTTCCTGGGGGCTGAGTCGTGGTATACACGGATATATCTCCTGTAACTTGTGCATAAATTTGTAACTCGTGAACTGGAAGCAAATTTAAAAAACAACAATTTTTACACATTTCTTTAGCTGACACCTTGTTGGGGGAGAGAAAAGTTTAAAATTTCTAGTCTATGTATAATGTCTGATGTGACTACAGTACCCGAATTACGGGGATCAGATATTGCCAAAATCATATAAAAGCCTTATTTTCCGTATTTTTTCCTATTTACATATGTCTGTCCTTTCTAGCTGAAGAGTAAACAATAATGATATTTGTAACAATTTTTCGAGTGTACTGTGCCCTTAAACCGGTCTCAATCAGTCAGCACTAGAGGCTTCACTCCAGATACACGGATAATCCTGGTGGTCATTCGAATTTACTTAAACTCACCAAAGGTTGCATAGAGTAAAGGGGTTCTTAACTTTTACACCCATAGAACAAACTTAGCGGTATGCCTGCATATATGAAGGCATAAGCGTAAAATAGAATACCATTTACCGAAAGAACTACCGAACAACACTTTTAACTGAATTGGACAATTTTGGATTTTTCTTTTTTGCTTAGAATTTTTGCCAGGACGAATGTCCTGTAGTTCGAGCATTCGCGTTTGAAGTTCGTTTAATTCCCTATAACTATGCAGACGACACCTAAAAAATATAGCAGACTATGTTAGCTATAAACTAATTTCTAGACAGATTGCGTATAAAAAAATTGTTTGACGTAATTAGTACCCATAATTTCTTCTAAATATAACTCTGAACCTCTGAACTTAAAATTGTCCCAGAATGTCGGCAGTAAACACTAAGTCAAACTATCTTTATTCAAACCATCCATCAGGTTCACCATCATCGTGCCTCTAATACAACGCATACATATTTTGAATTGTGCTACTCAGATAAGAAAACACAATACTTTCATGAATGGACACAAAACACAGCAACAGATCACTTTCTCACATTCCCACGCCCTACTGCTAAAACAGTCCGATGAAGACCACCACAGCAATTTATGCGACTGCCGTTCTCGGAACACTAAGCGCCAGGTTGCAACCAGGTTGACCGCCAGGTACGCACAACCGCCAGGCACACCGCCATGGGC
>JAQGAV010001653.1:0-19574 GCA_034691345.1 Phasmarhabditis papillosa
CCCGGGCCGGCCCGTACTTTTGACAGCCCTGGTTGAAACTATTTTTGAATACTCCAAGTGAGGCAACTATTTTGACATGGGGCATAGTTTTATAATTCCTTTTAAAAATACGTTCATTTTTGAGGTTTCTTGCTAGACTTTATATAAAAGTTCACCTTTGTTTAAGTATAAAGGTTTAACCACTAATTAGTCTTACATCAACAAACAAACATGTTATCTCGTTAGGCAAGAATAACAAGAAATACACGAATACATGCAACGACGGCTCAAAGACTGCAGAAATCTGCACAAGGAACGAGTTATTTTTAATATGTAAACTTTATTCCAGGTTGATTATTGAAGTGGATTTGATATCAAAAAAGGTATCATAGGGGAAAATTGATACGAGTATTGAAGAAGAAGTTCCAGAGAATGTTAACCATGTTAGCTATCGAAGTTGGTACCACTAACCCGAAACCCGCAAAAGGAACTTAACAGGCCGAAGTTTTCAGGTATCGGTCCCTTTCTTGGCAATAGCGCAAAACTAACTTCACATCCCAAATCTACATTCAACTCTCTTACTCCAATCCCTTACTGATCTCTATTCCAAAGTTCAACTTAAGCCAGACCAAACATATTTATGTAAACACGCTATAGTTTAACTTTCCATAAGCCAAAATAAACGCCTAGCATCAAAACATCTCGTTAGTCGCAAAATCCAAAAAAAGCCTAACCATAAGCAAGCGAAAAGGACTCTTGTTATGGCTGCATGTTAGTTCATGTCTATTTTCGAATAGCAGTAAACAAAACTGATTCTAGCGAATTTTCTCTAACCTGGGGTAGCCCCCTGGTACCTACAAAGTACACGCACTCTCTCGCCAAATGAACTACGGGATCACGCGAGTGGCCGGCAAAAGCAAAAATATAAACAAATTTCGAAAGACTATTGTATAAGAAGGTTATGTAGAGGGTTGTACCTTCAGTTAGAATACTAACATAGCCATAATTCACTACAGTAAAGATGATGTTCACGCGATTTTCGTTTATTTTACTATCGACTTTCTTACTCGCAGCTTTTGTAATACCGAGTAGTTGGGCTCAAGGTGGGTGTATTTATTAACGGAAATGTATTATCATGTATAGTCAATAACAAAAAAAGGCTGTGCGGTTTAAGGTTTCAAAAATCGAAAAAAATAACTGTAATTTGAAAAGAAAACCATGCACCATGGTTGTTTGTGAGATTTTGAAGTAGAATATAGTTTATGTCAAGACCTCGGTTTTCTGCGCGGTATCACGAGCGGGGCGCTGTGTTATAAAAAAAGAGTGCTCTTTTGAAGAAAACGTACACCTCGGCTGATTTTACATTCATGTTTTATAACACTGCGCCCCGCTTGTGATACCGCGCCGGAAACCTATGTTTTGAGATGAACTATACATAGTTTTGACGCTTTGGAAAGCATTCACATTCGAATTAGAATTAGCTTTTGATGAATGAAAAACTTGAAAAAACATATATTTGCAAATTTCAGATGACCTGAAAGATGAAATGGGTGGGAAGGTTAAGAAGGCCCGCGAAACTATGAGTTAGTTGATTCCTTATAAGTTTATATCCAAACAACTGGTACAAAAACAACACCACTCGGTGGCCCGGCCGCGCCAATGCCATCATTTGGGAAAAATTTTCGATCGGCCCAGACCGTTGAATATTCTGCGCCAAACTATTTTCTCTTATACTAAAGTACTGCTCTATGCTTCCTTTGTTGAAACAGTTGATAAGTTTAAAATGTAATAATATCCTCAGTTGTAGATGATGCCGCCGGACGTGCCAGGGACAATGCTGAGCAGGCCCGCGAATATGCAGGTGACAAGGCCGAAGATGCTAGGGAAGGCGCTGGTAAGTGACGAGTAGACGTCAAAGCTTGGTCTTGAAAACAGTTCCTTTTGACACTAACCGTCCAATACAAACAATTAGCAATACCGCTGCGGTACCAAATAACGACAGCATGTTTTGTAATGTTCTTTTTTATGCAAAACGTTTTCAAGACGTAAAACAACGTTTTTTTTATTTGAATGATGACTTAATAGAAGACTCTTAAATAACCAAAATGTTTCGTAACTCTTCTTACTTTCAGCAGACGCCGCTGGCAAAACAGGTGACTGGGCCAAGGAGAAAAAGGACCAAGCAGCAGAATGGGCTAAGGAGCAAAAGGATAAGGCCGGTGGGTTTCCTATTTTTAAACCACCGTTTTGTAAATTTTCTTTTTCTTTTTCTTTTTTCGGATTTCAATTAGCTTTCAGTTTGTTACTTTACTACCACTATAACCGGGGACGGGAAATTTGAAGTTTTTATAAACAATAAAGGGACTATATAAGGAAAAATATTTGACGGAACGATATGTCGTTCCTTATTTATAATAGATATCTTTTAAAAAATGTTGTACGTTATTTTCATAAAAAAAATTTTTCAGCCGAAGCTGGAGGCTGGGCAAGTGAGAAGAAGGATGAGGCTAAGGATAAGGCCGGTTGGTTTTTGTAATCTCTGGCGGAGGTCTTTTTGTTTTTTAATGCATTTTCTATTCAAGCTGGTGTGGATCAAAAACTTACGGACGGAAATTGAATGTTATCGAATGAATAGTAACAGAATAACGCACAACCTACATCAAAATGAAATAATAAATCATGAAGCTATTTTCAGCAGAAACTGCCGAGAAAACGAAAGACTGGGCTGAAGAGAAGAAGGAACAAGCCGGTGAGTAATTCTAAGAGAAAGGACACCTACTATAATACAGGGTACCGGCCCGCTCTGAAATTTTGAAACCCAGGCCGGACCGGGCCGGCCGGAAACCGGTTCTGCAATAATACGTTGTAAGAGCTAGGCTACTAGCGCATTACTGGGGAGCAGCAGCGGTATTAAAACAAAATGAATAAAAAGAATGAATGACGTCGCTTCGGAACCTTTTCACTGAAGATAAATTCATGTTCATATTAGACCAAAATCGTGCTTTATATCATACTGGAAACACTAACTAGGTTCCTAACATTCAACATATATCAAAAATGTTGTAAAATTTGGATTTCAATACATTAGTTTATTTAGGCGACACCGCCAAGAGCGCCGGTGAATGGGTAAGCGACACGGCGAAAACTGCCAAGGAAGGAACTAGTGAGTGTCCGAAAAATGATTCTATCTACAAAAAGGACTATCGTTACTCACGTAAAAACAATTTTCGAATTTGAACTATAGCACACGGTTTCTGGAAACATACCTTCAAATATTCCAAAGGATTTTGCATCCTTCGGAACTACAGTCAGATTCAAAAGTAATACGGCCGTGTTACTAAGCAGGAGTGTTGCAATATTTTGTCTGAGTAAGGCAGTGCAAGTTTGCAATCTGCTGATATTGTGCGCGTAGAATGCCAGCAGGCGCAGTGTTAAAAATGACGAAATACGAAGCATACACGGCCTCATTACTTTTGAATCTGACTATAGCAATAACTTTCCTTCTCTCTGCATTTTTAACTTTACAAGGCTGGTTCACAAAAATGATAAAAACAATTTTGCATTTAACATCAAAAAAGTTCAGCCTTCCAAAAGATTCGCACCGTTGTAGAGGATGCGGCTTCAAAAGTCGGCGATAAAATCAAATACGCCTATCAGAAGGCGAAGGAAACGGTTGGAGGAACCTACAAGGATGAGGTTTAAGTGTCTGTAAGTTACCGTAAACTTATTAGTATTAACTGTTTTAACATCTAGGTTACCTTAGTCTGCCTATTTTCGAAACATACCACATATGTGGATATAGTCGGCGAACTAATCGCTTGCAGCTTAAGGTCTAAAAAATTGAACTAGAGCATAGATTTTCTCTAATTGCTCTAATAATATCAAATAGATTTGCAGTTCGTACAGTAACCCCTTGCACGCGATTAGTCCCCCCACTGTAGTGGGGGGGACAGCTTTAGAAAGACCGGGAAAAATTGAAAGACCGGAATCACGAAAAAATTAGATTCGCCCAGCCCAGATTCTTGAATAATTCTGTAACCATCAATGTTTTCCTTTAGATTACCCCTTGCTGTAAGAAATGAGGGTCTGGAACCAATTGATAATTGTGAATCTCTTCACAAATTGTATTCTCATGTATATAGAGTGTTACTATTCACCCTAGTTTGTGAATTTCATATTGTACTTTTAAATATCGATATATATTGTATGTATAATTATAATAATAAATATTTGTAAATAACTGTCTCTTACCGCAGATTCAAACTTAACACAGGGTTCTAGCGAAGGGATTTAATTATATCTGCATTTTTGTGAATGAAATCAATTGAATGAAACCCAATTTGATCGGATCCGAAGTGTTACCCTGGAGGGTTTCGAGTCTACTTTGCTTGCCACCTTTGCAAAAATGGCTCTGAAGCCCAAAATGCGATGAGGCAATTTGGCTATACGAGATTCTCAGAGTAACTTAGTATCCAAAACAGTTCTAATTGCGATTAAAACTTACTAACAATAAGTTATTTCTGTTTTCAGCATCTTTCAGTCACCTTGTCTTGAGTATGGTTATTCCGATATCTAGTCCAAATCAAGAGATTGGTTCAAACGTAGTATCTTGGGAGTAGAGGTGTAATATAATAAAATGGAAACTCCGCCGATTGAGATGAATTTCTTCAAATATCTTTTACACCTAACACCGTTTATCTCCAAGATATTGCGCTGGTACTTGATGCAGACTAGGTATCCACATTTAAGGCTGATTCCAATTGGATCCAGCCCTAGCATATACTAAGAGGAGCCCTGCCCAGCTTAAACTCCCTTCTTTGAATGAACAACCTAGCCCAGCCAAGCCCAACTCAGCCGAACGTAGCGCAGACCCATTCCAGCTCAGCTCAGCCCACCCCATCCTAAACCCAGCCCAGCCCAGTTCAGCTGACTTAAGCGCTTACTTTGCCCAGCTTCATCTCTAATACAGACAATAACGGCGAATATGTATGCGTTCGTTCTGTTTTTGAACTGCACATTGCGGATTCAGAATAATACATAAAATTGCTTACTCCTTTTCCTGTATGCATTCTGACTCAACATATGTTTGCCTACTATAAAAATAGCTCTGCTCTTTCAAAAGTGCCCAACTATCATTCGATTGATGGCTCGATCTCTGTTTTTCGCGTGTGTAGTAAACAAACTATGTTTTCTAGTTTCTAAACTATTTCTCTAGCCAGAGAAACCCTCTAGCACTCTCGAGTCCATACACTATTTCATCCAAAAGTACTATAAGATCACGCGAGTTTTCTGGAAAAAACGAAAACATAAACAAATTGTTGCGTATAAGAAGGCCCTCTCAGGGGTTGAATCTTCAGTTGACACATCTAACATAGCGTGAATTTACTACTGAAGAAGCCTACCTACTGCAAAAATGATGAGCTTCTCCAGAATTTCCTTCATCCTTCTTACTACATTTATTGTTGCCGCATTCGTGCTTCCAAGTACCCGAGCCACCAATGGTAGGTTACTGTAGCTTCAGCTTACTTTTCGTTTTGGGACCCAAACTAATTGGAATGTCAAAGTAAACCAATTGGTTTTACATCGGTTTTAGTAAGATTCATATAAAGTACACTTTTGACAAATCATTTCGAAATATTCTCTTGAGTAAAACTTGTTAGCCTAGTTTAGTGTTTTCAACAGTGCAAAAGCCGTGCCTTTTGCGCATCTCTATAAGGATATGGCATGCTCAGCAAAGTTTAAAGGAAAAAGAGCTACAAAAAGAACGTAATGTTATAACAATATTTTCACTACTATGAAACAGTTTAATACCATAATTACAGAACCCGTTGTCAATGACGCTAAAGAAAAGGCACATGAGGCTGGTGACTACGCCAAGGAAAAGAAAGAACAAGCTACAGACTGGGCTGGAGAGAAGAAGGACCAAGCCGGTGAGTAGATATTCGAGTAGCCGGGGTGCTAAAAACATTTAAAGGGCTCTCAACAAATAAACAGACTAAATGAGTTGGAATGGGCCGAAAATTTTGGGACCTGGGTCGTCACATTCTCCCCCTTGGTAGCCCTTCTTCAAAAACTAATAGATGGAGTAGGAGTCTTTCTCTGGTAAATACCGAATGGTGATGAAAACTTAGTACTTATATTATTTTGTGAATTCAATACCGAATGACTTTCAGCCGACAAAGCCAAAACCGCCGGTGAATGGATAAGCGACAAGGCCGAAGCTGCCAAGGAAGGAACAAGTGAGTTGGAAACTATTATGTTGTTATAGTCGGCCGCTAAAGCTTATGCAAGGGTATACGGTACAAAAAGTAAATTTTATTGGAGCGCGGCCGAGCAAAGGCGCGCGAAAACGCGGATTAGTCTCGAATGCATTGCACAACACCACATCTAACTTATTTTTCTGAAAAAAATAATTTATATTTGTGAATATAACTATTTTACGCGTTGGAAAGTGAGAATTCAGACCTTCATCTCGCATATCGTTGGTCCGCCGAATATAAATGTCCATAAAACGTAGCTAATAAACTCAGATAATCCATCACTTACAAGTATAATTGTAAGAAGGCAAAACAAGACTACATGAACTATTTGCATATCATTTTGGAAAAAGATAAAGTTCCTGGTATAAAGTTAGTTTTTGGCAGCAACAATAAACTAACGTTCACTAGAAATTGTATTCTAACACTACTGGCTATTTCCAGAAGACGCAGCTTCCGCCGTCGGTGACAAGGTCAGCGGGGCCTATGAAAAGACTAAGGAAACTGTCGGTGAGTAGGATAACACAGATAAAACTAGAGTTACAGTAACCCATAGATTAATCTAGCGTGTAATGACGGTAACATAGGGGCCGGCCCGCCTACCAGAAGGGTCAGCCTAGTTGGTATTGGTCCTTTATAAATTAAGAAACTTTCATCTTGAAGAAATAGGTTACTTATAAGGAAAAGAAAATTTGCTCCACATAAAAAATGAATAACTTAATTATCAAAATAAGTTGTTAACAGTACTATTTCCAGGTGGTATGTTCAAGTCTGATGACCAGGTCTGAATTCATCTTTTTTCCAAACCTACCCTTTCTACCAATATGGTGTAATTGTATATAATAGACTTTATGTATATAGAATGAGATTTTAAAGTTTTCTTAAAACAGCTTTAATTGTAAATAGTGAATGTAATTTGCATAATAAATATAGATTCTCTATATTTTGCTTAAATTATCAAAGGGTTGGAAGAGGCTCAGAAAGACCACCATAATGATTGAATCTAACAATTCTAGCTGAAGCATAAAAAGAAGTGTAATTTATATATAATGTATAAAAGTACAATAAACCTGCAAATTCTCTTTTGATGAAACTATACCCCTGTACAAAGTGTTAAACTATGATGTTCTAAAGTAGAAACGATACATCTTGAAACTCTCTATGGGAGTTAGGACTAAATAAAGTAGAGAGATTTACATCAGTAGTTTGCGGGATCCATCACGAATCTCTCCCCAATTCCGAATCCCGTTCTCGAATCCCGGACAAAAAATATCAATCCCGAATCCCGTTCGCGGATCCCGCCTCTTTTAAAAACGCTATCCCGCACACCACTGATTTACATGAATACCTCCCATTTCCCAGTTAGATTTGACTTGAGGTTTTTTTAACCTTCTCATATATAAGGGACGTTTAACCAACACAATGCTGGTTACACATTAATATAGAAAGCATGGTACCAATTCACCAACGAAAGGGAGTCATTGGATCATTTCGTCTTTTAGCCACATGGGAGATACGGTATATTACTACTTCAGAAGCCTATAAACACGATGTTATATATTTTTTATCATCTTTCTAGGTTTCAAGAACTTTACAAGCTCAGTGAGAACAATCTCTGATTGCAACTATCTTGTTTTTCTTAATGTCTGCATTTGATTTAAGAGGAACTTGTAATTTTGCCAGTGAACAATGTTGAGGTAACGGCAGTTTAGAACTGTTGTCTTTCGAAGAATTGCTCATTTATTTTGCAGAAACATGAGATAGTGAAGATGTAGGATAAAAGACTTTAGGAAGCGTATAAATCAGGGGAAAGCACCTTTGAAGCAAAGGATTCCGTCTTCTGGAGGATTCGAACCATTGACCACTAGTTTAGTAGTCGATGCTTCTAACCACGGAACCACAGCGCGTCTCTTATTTTGATTTCAGAAAAAACGGCTGTTTCAGAAAGATTGAGCTCTTCCTTGACAGAACCCTACTACCCATAATGTAAACTTTAGACTTCAGCTTACTTTGTACTCCAAAAAATCGCGGAAACCCCAAAAACAAAATTGCTTACTGTTATTGCCCTGATGCTCATTTTGTCCCTACCAAAAGTGCTCGGCTATCGTCCGAGAGATGGCTCCACATCTATTTTTATCTTATTTAGTACACAAACTCTGTTTTCTAGTATCTAAACCATTTCTCTAACCAGGGACAACCCCCTCGGGCTCTCAATTCTACGCACTATTTTTACCATAAGCACTACGAGATCACGCGAAAATTCTAGAAAAGAACGAAAATATAAACAAATTTCCAAAGTTATCGGGTATAAGAAGGAGGCGGAGACATTGAACCTTCAGTTAGAGATCTGAGATCTAACATAGCTTCAATTTACTACAACAAACTCACTGAAAAGATGAACTTCTCGAGAATTTCGTTTATTTTGCTTTCCACCTTCCTGTTGGCGGCCTTTGTGCTACCACCTAGCCAGGCCGAAGGTGTCTTTCCCCTACCTGATGAAGGTACTGTAGTTTTATTTAGTTTTCGCGCTGGGACCTAAATGCAACTCAGTAATAGAGATAGAAACTGAATAGTAATGTATTGCTTCTCTTGTAAATCTTTTGTATCTTGAAAGTTTTCTGCTCTATTTCTTGTTGATTTTCCTTTTTCAGTCAATCAATCCGAAACAATGAGCACCCAATCTAGAGACGCACGTCAAACCATGGGTAAGTTTCCTAAGGACTGTAGCTGGAAAGTAGGTCCGGGCTGGGCCGGGCCGGTCCGAGAAAACTTTTGCAGTCGGCCCGACCCACCTTGGTTGCCGTTTAGTTCTTGATATAGTCTATAGTCTGCATCAAGAGTTATCAAGCTTCAAAAGTACATTCATTTTTAATTATCACCGCCTCTCTCCAGGATAGTGCGCAGAAAACCTAGCTCTTGATAGAGGAACAAAAAAGAACAAGGAAAGGGATCCCAACCATCGACCTCTAGCTTAAAAAACAAAGTTTCTAGCCACTGAGCCATCTTGTCCATTAGTTTTAAAAGTTACTATTATATTATAGATTCTGCTGCCAACGATGCTAAGGAGAATCTTAACAAGGCCGGTGATTGGGCCAAGGAAAAGAAAGAACAAGCTGGCGACTGGGCTGGAGAGAAGAAGGACCAAGCCGGTTAGTTAAACAACTTTAAAATTCGGCAGCAAAAAGGGGTACTTCAGGGATTCGGAATAAGTTCTACCCTAAAATACACCATAATCCCACAGTTTGTTGAGTTCAACTGTTCATAAATTTCATGTTTCAGGCGACAAAGCCAAGGGCGTTGGTGAATGGATAGGCGACAAGGCCGAAGCTGCCAAGGAAGGAACTAGTGAGTTTATGAATTCAATAGCTTCTCGAGGAAAATATTTTGAAGAAAAAGGCATTGCCTCGATGATGAAAAAAATGTTTATTTACTACACAGTAGCGTAGGGCGTTTTGACCCGGTTTAGGGTTGAAACGGGAAAAATGGGTTTCGGGTTTCGGGCTAAGCTCAATCCAGAATTTCAACCTGGGGCTCGTTTTTTCGGATACACAGTAAATAAGTAACCCTAATTAGTAACTTAAATTTACTAGTAAACTAACTTTTCCAGAAGACGCAGCTTCCGCCGTCGGTGACAAGATCAGCGGCGCCTATGAAAAGACTAAAGAAACAGTCGGTGAGTTGGATAATACAGATAAAACTAGAGTTGCAGTAACCCATACTAACTTACTGGGCAGTCCCAGGATGAAGAACTCGATTTCTTGTTACAACTATTGATTTCAAAATTTTAAAAAACAACCAGTAATTCTAAATCGTTCCTGGTGAATGCCACTTTTTGCTAATTCCAGATTGATATATTTTCCAGAATACTTATAATATCTAAATATTACAGAATATTTAATAATATTTATGTTTCAGGTGGTCTTTTCAAGTCGGACAGTAACAAGTAAACTTTAGCTCTAATCGAACCGAAACTTGTCATAATTGTTCAATTGTATCTAATTCCTGTATATAGACTGAATTTCCTCTAGTTCTCAAAAATCAGCTTTAATTGTTAATAGCTTATTATATTTGCATAATAAATATATGAATAGGATACTTTTTATTGAAGTGAGGTTATCATCCAATGATACTTCTCTTAGTGAACAACAAACTTGGTTGGTTTCTAAACTTTTCGATTCATGTAGTTTCTCCGAAAAGCTAATTTATACAGAAAAGCAAGGATTAGTTTATCCTATAAAGAAGCTCTTGCTAATAAGAATCTTTGATATCTTCTTGCCGGTTACTTAATGTATATCAATGATCATCCTAAGATACCACTCCGAAGCATCATATAGTCCATCACGAAAAGAAGACTGCATACGCGGTTGTTTAAGGTTTGTAAAACGGCTCATTCTGTGGCCAATTTGAAAAACTATTATATGGTTCAATGCGCAATGTTTTGTTTGATGTCAAAGAAATATTATTGTAATAGTTTCATTCTGTATCATATCCAGAAAAAGACAAATACGCAATTGCGAAAGATTATGTATACCATTGCGCTCTTCTCCCTATTTGTTATACAATATATCCTAAAAGCTATCTTTACATTTATCTTCATATATTCGGGAAGGACCTTCCATTCCTTTTTCTGCTAATATAGCACACCCTTAAAACCGGTCTAAGAACTTCCAAATCTTAACTTTTCAAAGATGTCCATCTCCATAGGTTTCTCCAAAGCTGGGTACAGGCCCCGCCTGAGCCGGCCCGGCCCGGCCCGTCCCGAAATTTTTGAAACCCAGGCAGGGCCGGCCGGATAACCACCTCCGGGTTTCTCTACTCCTCATATCTCTCGTTATTTTGCAGCTGTAAATTTCGCAACCATCTGCGTGTTGTTTACAATAGTTCTCTAGTTTGTCCTTTTGTTGATCATTTCCTCCATACGGGTTGTTCTTTGTCATAAGGCTAGTTGCAAGTATTCGTAAACAGACAAGATCTATGTTATCCACAAGAACTATAAACAAATTCTACTGCTTTTTCTCTTTCTGTTTTTGTTTTTAGCCATTTATTTGTGCCCTTAAAGTGTAGATTACTTTTGTTTGTCTCGTCTGCCATTCTATTTTCGTGCTGGGGAAAGTTGGGAAATGAAGGGGATTTACATTGTTGGGGGGTTTTCGGAGAATTTAAAAGTTTTGTTTTGAAAGAAACAATAGTCCGATTCAAAAGTAATACGGCCGTGTTAATAAGCAGGAGTCTTGCCATATTTTGTCTGAGTAAGGCAGAGCGAAAGCAAGTTTGCAATCTGCTGATATCGCGCGCGTAGAATACCAGCAGGAGCAGTGTTGAAATACGCAGCATACACGACGGTATTACTTTTGAATCTGACTAAAAAAGATTTGTTAATAAAATATGTTTCCGGATTGTTTCTGTACCGCAAAGTTTCATGTAACACCTATTCTGCTTCTCAACGTTGGTTTCGAGACACTAAACTTATTTGTTCCAAATTTAGTTGTTTTCTCTAACATCTGATTTGCCTTTCCAATGGCTTAGCTTACAATAAGGTTCAGACAAGTACCCATAAAAAAAAATTTATCTAGCTTTTGAGAAGTTTAAGAAATTTTTCATATCTATATTTGGAAGACATATCACTTGCAGCTAAAGGTATAATATAATTAGACACTCTAATTACTCTAATAAGATGTAATAAATTTGTAATTCGTACAGTAACCCAAGCGATTAGTCCACCGACTATAATGGAACAATCTAACAATGAACCACATTTCATCTTTAATCATATCATTTACTTATCGTCTTCAATCCCCATTTCTATATTCAGATAATCTTGTACAACTTTATTCTAAACTTTTTTCCATCCTAGAAAGTTCTTTGCTCTTCTTTATTTTTGTTTATTGATTATTTTTAATCTTTCTGGAAATCTCGTGACTGTTTCAAACAACAACATTGGGTGGGACATCATTTGAGAGGCCACCCCAACGAAAATAGAAAAACATTTCTCCTATGATTTTTAAATATAAATAACCGACCTATATTAGATTATCATATTAGTTCAATGCTTCTTTATACTTTGTTATTCTTTTTGAAACTTTTCAAAAACATAAATTTTTCAGAACATTAACGAAAATGCCCGTTGTACCACGAAACGCAACCCAGAAAGGCTTTGAACAGGCAGGAAAAGTCTTAAGTAAGCTATTTTTTAACTAAAAATAAACTAATTTTACAAAAATAAACAACATTTCGTAATTTACCGTGTTTATTTCCATTTTTGAACGTTCTTATCAAAATCGATGCGCATTGTGACACGAGACAATACTAAACATTAGAAAAATAACAAATTAACACTAGTTTTATTCAAAAAAGAAAGAGAAAGAAAGAGAAAGAGAAAAAAGAAAGAAAGATTGGAATGGCTTGCGCAGTTTATTTGTACACTTCAGGCCAAGCTTCTAAGAGCCTGAAGGAAACTGTCTATCCAACTTCGGAGAACGCCGGAGAAAGGGTATCTGCTACAGCTAATGAAGCTAAAAGGAATATACGTGAGTTAGAAGAATACCATTAGGTAACAATAAAATACAAGGATATAAGCGTTTTATTCGCTTAACATATTATATTAAACCTATAAGGTTATCGCGAAGTATCCATTCAAATGAGGTCATACATTGCTCCAGTGGACGTAGCATAGAAACGCCCGGGTGGGTGCCCAGACAACTTTAGCTGCCCGAGCAGTAGCGGATTGTTGCACGGGCAGGCTAATAAGCCCGGGCACCGACCCGGGCATTTCTATGCTACGTCGACAGGTTGTGAACTGTAACCAAAAGATGGGATTCAGTCCGTACGAAATGTTTTTTGTAAAAACCCTGGCATTACAGTAAAAGTATCACTAAATGTTCTTGAATAATTTTGATATATAACTTATAGTAGCTTTCAGATACCACCGATCCGGCAACCGGCAATATCATGAATAAAGGAGCCCAGAAGGCCAAGAGGGAAGCCGGTTAGTTTTAACTTTCGGTTTTGATAACCCCAGAAAAACGTTTCGATAATAATTCTAATTCATATAAAACCAACTTTTATATGAGATAAGACGTGTTAGAAACTGTTCGTTAATTTTGGATCTACATCGTTTAAACTAACGAATGCACAAACCATTCCAACCATTTCAGAAGATGTAGCTTCTGAAATCAGGAACCTCTCCAAGAAGGCAAAGGACAAGGCCGGTAAGTTATTGTTCTCATGAACAAGAATGTAAAATAATTGCAATTTTATTACATAAATGACCTTTTTCCAATATTCATAACCCATTTTTTCAGCTGAAGGCATGGAGAACGCAGCTAAACAGGAAGAAGTAACCAAGGAAAAGGCTGGTAAGTGTTTGAGTTATTTTCAAGAAGTTTAAATCTCGTTACCATTCAGTGTAGGCCTGTGTTGGAAACGGACCGACCTGGGCCCACACCAAAAAAAACTCAATTCGATCCCGGGATGACCCAAAAATTTAATTTCCAACCATTGGTGTAGGATACATCTAAAAGTATAGAAAGAATATGCTTCCAAGTTTTCCAAGCTTCTTATTGAACCATCTAGTGGACTAAACTAAGAACATTTGAATCAAATCAAATGATTTGATAGCATGTTCTGTTGTTTTTGCAATTTTAAGTTTAAATTATGCTATTATAGAAGAAGCTGCAAAGAAGGCCGGTGATATGGTCAGTGGAGCAGCCCATTCGGTTAAGGAAAGCGCCCAGCATGCATATGAAGCTACTAAGAAGGCTGTTGGTAAGTATACTCGGATTCGAAAGTAATAAGGCCGCGTTAATAAGCAGAAGTGTCGCAATATTTTATCTGAGTAAGGCAGAGCAAAAGCAAGTTTGCAATCTGCTGACATCCCGCGCTTAGAATGCCAGCAGGCGCAGTGCTAAAAATACCGAAATACGGAGCATACACGGAATCATTACTTCTGAATCTGATTATAGATTTCTAATGATAAATTGAGTTTCTGAACAAAAGATTGTTAGCAAATGAACCATTTAGACTACACAAGTCTCTCAAAAACTCCAAGACTCCTCTATTTTACCCAATATTTGTATTGAAGGCAACATCTTCGGCGGAGGTCCAAAGAACTGAGTGAATTCTTGTTTTTACCAGTAGAAAGTGATCTTAGTTGTAAGCAAATGTAAATATTGTTCATAAAAGTTAATGTATTTATGTTAATTGTACATTTCAGACTTTAATAAAGCTTCTGCTAAATATGTTTCTTCAACTAGTATTCCGTGTGAATCGAATAAGTGTACTGTTTGAAAGACGATATCAAGTGAAAGAGACTAGAATAAGACTAGAATAATGATGGAGTGTAAAAAAATCGGATTTGGTCTGAGCCACTTTTGCCAACTCCGCGCCAGCTCGTGGCGTCTTTTCACCCTATACAATGGCGCTTACGATGTATGTGCGAGCAATTTGCCTGTAGACGCGGTATTTAAAATACAATAAATAGGCAAGTAACACTCCGTTATTACTCTTATTACCATTATTACTCTATTACTGGCTCTTATTATGTAACATTATTTCTCTTTTTAAGATCATAGACATTCACTAAATTCAAATATTCATCTCTTACCGGCCCGCCAGTTCACAAAATTGATTGATGGTATAGTCGACGGATGAATCGTTTGCAGGGGTGTACGGTAGAATTCAGAAGGAGCGCGGAAATACAAAGAAAACGTACTAGGAACCGATATAAATGTGCGCTCGCATTAAAATAAATAGACCTTTAGCTGCAAGCGATTCGTCCGTCGACTATAGCTGGCTGATGTAGTATTATGAAGTATAGTATGTTTTGCACGTTTTTTAAAGTGATTTATACTTTCGGGTTGTTTCTGGTTTATATATTTCATATAGTCTATAACAAACAGAAGACTGCAAATGCGGTGGTTTACGTATTTATAAATGGTTAAATTGATTGATGGTATATGTTCTCGATCCGGGCACAAAGTATACACTGCATAAAACAGAAAAGTTGCCAAAACATATTTACTTTGGCTACTATTATTGATTATTTCTAATAATTCTAGAATGTCCTGTCTCTCGCAAACAACAAAAACACAGCGGGTAACAGCAACATCACTACTCGCAAAAGACCACCTCCCCGACGAAAACGAAAAACATTTTTGTGCACTCGCATTCCCAATATAAATAACAGCGTTCTATGCTTAACGCTTATTGCTGCGAGCTTTTTTCTTCGAAATATTATATTCTTCGCAAGTTTATATAGTCAGCGCCAAGAGTAATGATGGAGTGTAAAGAATTCAACGCTCGTCTGAGCCCCTTTTGAGAGCACCGCGCCATCATTTCGCGGCTATTCTCCGTTCAATATTGTACTTTGCAAGTACGCGCGCGTAATTTGCCGGCAGGTGCGGTGTTAAAAATCCTATAAATACGCAAGTGACACTCCATTATTACTCTCGGCGCGTGGGTGGGATTTCGTTCCCGCTCTGTTTAAAATGTTTTCTTTATTCTTGAGGAACTTCTTGATTCAAAAAATTATAACTTTTCAGAACACTACCCGAAAATGCCCGTCGTTGAGAAAGCCGGAAAAGTTTTAAGTAAGATCTAGAGCAGTTCTTATAAAATTGTAAAACTATTATCAAAATATTTCGTATATTTTTGTTAAAACTTATTTTGAAGTTACAAATAATATTGTAATGTGTAAAGTGCAGTGTTTCTATACTCTTCAGGTAATGTTGGCAAGAGCCTGAAGGAAAAAATCTATCCAAAGGTGGAGAAGGCCGGTGAGAAGATGTCCAAAGGAGCCAATAAAGCTAGTGAGAGAAATATTCGTAAGTTTATTATTATTAAGTTGTAGAGTTTTGTGTTAGGGCCTCTTGTTTTAGCAAACAGGGGGATTAGCATTTGGTTTAGAGCTTTGGACAGAGCTTAAACTGGGGTACCTTTTTTTGGAGCGAGTTGCCCAGCTATAGTCAGATTCAAAAGTAATAAGGCCGTGTATGCTGCGTATTTCGTTATTTTAACACTGCGCCTACTGGTATTCTGGCGCGCGATATCAGCAGATTGCAAACTTGCTTTCGCTCTGCCTTACTCAGACAAAATATTGCAACATTCCTGATTATTAACACGGCCGTATAACTTTGGAATCCGAAATTTCAAATGGATAATTGATTTTTCGCTCACTTTTTAAGTTGACGATGAGGCGTGACCCACTTAGTTTCAAATGATACGATAAGCTCAGTAAAATCTAGTAGTTTTCAGTTCAACATCAATATGTCCAATCATTTTAATTTTTTCAATTTATTTTTATCTTATAGCCTATGTCGACACCAATATGAAGGATGTTGCATACAAGACTAAGGAACAAGCCTGTAGGTTAAATTATTTGACCAAATAACTGAACTTTCTTAATAAACTGGGGCATTTATTGAAGTTTCTTAAATATGCTCAAGTATGTTCGGAATCTTCTGAGCTTCGGGGGCACGAAACATGGGATAAATCGGCTGCTGGTTTCCCAAGCCTTCTGCAGCTACGGGGAGTCGAACCCACCGCCTCAGATCCTCACTGATTCAGAGACCGCAGCTCTAAGAACTAGGCTACAGCACCCGCACAAATTGCTTAAATTACTTACTTATAACTTTTTAAATAAGATTCAAAAATACAGCAAACAACTAGTCGAAGGACCAATATTTGATACGTTTCAGCCGAAACAATGAAGAACGCTAGAAAGCAGGAACAGTATACCAAGGAAAAGACTAGTGAGTTTTAAAATTCTGATTATTAAAAATGGTGATCTTCCAACAAAACTCCATTCTAAACCTAACTTTCACTTCTGAATTATACTTGCGGCATAGTAAGATAGTATATGGGGGTGTTGCATAAACATGAATGAAAAAATTATATATTTGTCCTATAATTGCGCTAAATACCCTCGTTGTTGTTCATGCCGCAGCTCTTTTAAAGAAAATATGTATGATTTACAGAGGACACGGCCCAGAAGGCTAAAGAAACAGTCACTGGAGCTGCTCATTCAGTAAAGGAAGGCGCCGAGAAGGCTGTTGATGCTACTAAGAAGGCCGTTGGTAAGTCAGCTAAACGGAAAGTTAGCTTCCAGTTCGTGAAAAGTGCCTAGCTAGGCCAATCTTCGTTTAACTTGGAGATGGATCTTGCATGGGTCAATCTCAACCTTACTAAAGCTGTATCAAGAGCCCAGTATCTTGAAGGCAGCCGTTTTACATGAAATCAAACACCTCTTCTCTGCAGAACACTGCGCTAAAAACATAGCTCCTGGTTAGATGGTAAAATTAATGAAATTTTAGGCGAACCTAACATGGTGTGATTTTTCTTATTATCACTAATATATATAGTCTGTTTTAAAACCTAGACTGCAAGCGCCGTTTGCAGTTAACGGGCCGTTATAACGGCCCTTAAAAGAGGAAAAGCAGTTTTGTCTGAGTAAAATTGCACTTTTGAATGGAAAGACCGTCATCGCGGCACGTTAACTACAAACAGCGCTTGCAGTCTAGGTTTTGAAACGGACTATAACCCATATTTTGTTTTTAAAGTTATTTACTTAACAGAATGGTTTACGCATAACTCAGAGTGACAAAATTTTTTTACAAAAGTAATATTGCTGTGTTAGTTTTTCATTTACTACAGGTTCATATAGAAAGGACAATTAAGAAGAAGATACAAACCGACTTCTAATAGCTCTGTTTTACATATAGTTAGTTTGTTTACCCATTCTTACTTAGAATATTTTAAACAATCACTTGATAATGGGTGTTTTCTTACTAACAATCACTACCAAGTACATTTTAAAGGGACAGCCGGTTCATGCTCAACAGGCTTTACAGAATTGCATAACAGCGCATAGTCTACTCTGGTTGACCGGATACTGACAAATACTGCCCCATGCTATAGTTCATCTCAAACCCTAGGTTTCCAGAGCGGTATCACAGGCGGGGGCAGTGTTATAAAAGTGAACGTAAAATCGGTCGACTTGCTGGGTTTTATCCAAACGTATATTCATGTTTTATACCATAGCGCCCGCTCGTAATAACGCCCTAGGTCTTGAAAGGAACTACTGTAAACTACCAAAATGAAGTGATATTGGCTGGTATCAGGCAGTATTTATTGGTAAACAAACGATCACTAAAATCTAGTTGATCTAGTCGATTATGACTAAGACCTATTCATTTAAACTTAAGACCTATTCATTTAAACTTAATCTTATATTTACAGGTAACATGTTCGGTGGTCCAAAGAATAAGTAGACTGCCTACTTCGATTAAATAGAAACGAGTCTTAAGTAGCTTTAAACTTGTATATATTGTCTAATATTTGTGTATTTATTTAATGAGATTGCGATTTTGTAGATTCTAAATAAAATTATAATATGCTATGAGTTTTCTGAGTACGGCTCATACTTTCCAGTTTGAGAATTGACGCTAGGGTGATTGATTCAAATGCAATGAAGCTAGAGTTGGAAGTTAAGAAATTTTACTGCATTTCGAATAATTAATGATGAAATATTACAAACTAGTACGGTTCAGTACCAACTTGCGAATAGCCAAGGAATCTATCTTTTCATCCAATCCATCTCCTGGGATTTGGTTCCAAATGTTGAACAAAATTATGTTTTCTCTCGTATCACTCCTATCCCAATAATACGAGATTTCATCGAGCCGAGGGCTTTGATCATTCATTTCGGAATCTTCTGAGCACAGACGGCTCCTTTGTAACATTGAGTTGTCGGGTGCCCGAAACATTAATTAAATAAGCTGCTGCTTTCCCAAGCCTTCTGTAGCTACGGGGAGTCGAATAATCGGACACCGCTGCTCTAGCCACCCGGCCAAAGCACCAACTCCAAGTTCTTTGCCAATGCTTTTGAAATTAACTGCTATTGTGACTCTTATATTAACTATGTAACTTCTATTTGGGGTCAATGTATCAATTTTTGAATTTGAAAATTAGGGATTATTCTGTTTCACTATACACAGCCAAATAGTGCACCAAGAACCATTTATGCAAATGGCTAAGGTTTCAATGATCTTTTCTTACGTTGTCTGGGTCCTAACATCGCCCGATCTCTCACTGCTCTCTCTAATAGTAAACAACTTTTTGGACTGAACAACAAAATAAAAGAATAAACTAAAAATAAAAAGGACAACTGGGTATCCGAATTTAGCTGAAGCTTAAAGGGCAGAAAGAGTTTAGCTATGTTTTTGAAAATATATGTTAAGTTTGTTTTCAATAACAAAAGTATGGAAAATGGTCCCGGAGAAGTTGGGAGAAACTTTGAACCTGCAAATTTATAAATTTGGGGGGGGGGGGGGGGGGGTGTTT
>JAQGAV010001654.1:0-19561 GCA_034691345.1 Phasmarhabditis papillosa
TAGAAAGGAGCCGTCTCTGCTCAGAAGATTCCGGAAAGATGTGCCGCAACCCTGCGCCGAAAAAATCTCCAATTATTTGTGTGATACGTGCGATTACAGGTCAATAAATACTTTTAAATACTTTTAAATCTGTATTGGAGTTAGGCTGGAATTGAAAAAGGATGTCCGTGGTCCGGGCCCATGCTCTGAGGACAATGAGACCCACCGTGCCAGGCAGGCCCGAGTGGGCCGGACGTTGCCCTCCCTAGTTTAACTTCTTGGTTCACTTGTATCACAAGTGTAGTAGATTTTCTTGAGCAGAGGTTCGACCACCATTCCTATATATTTTAAGCAGAGACAACAATTTTTCAACATCCAGTAGTCGGTAGGGCTGCGTATTTTGAAGGCCCGGGGTTGGGCCAGGCCAGGCCCACAATTTCAGGAGTCGGAGCTAGGCCGACTTGTTTCTGCCGGTGACGTCATATTGTTTACTAAAACATTCATCAAACACTATAAACATTTACGTCTGCTCAATTTAGGCATCACGGTTGAACCAAGGGATCTCAGGCAGGCCTATCCAGGTCATACCTTTATAAATCCCACTTTATAAGTCGCTGGGTCAGCCTTTACGCATCTCTGGTCCGCGGGTGTACAAGAAACTCATTGGACTACATTATAACGGCTAGTTTTCAAACTTACTTTTCGAGTAAAACACCAATCAAGTCAGGTTTCAACTTTTTAAAATCAACTTTTTTACATCTGATTGACATATGGAAAATCAGAGAGTATATTTGTTATTCAAATGTTTTATGGATGTTACCATATAGAGTTCCTATTTAAACGGAAATATGTTGGGTCCCGTTATGTTAACAAAGATGAGATATAATGTTTATTATTTGAATAAGGTTATAGTAAGGGTGTAGTTAGATCGTCTCCTTCTCGTTTGACTCTCCCTTGGTTGGGGTTCTTCTTGCTTAAATACTCGGTGCGGCTGGGCGGAGCCTGGCTGTTCATGGGCGGCTAGTATAGCCTTGCTGAGGTGTAGAGAGTTGGGGATCTGGAATTTGGGATCTTGAGATATTTTCCTGACATTAAATATTCAATCACAGGTAGTTTTAGGCGGGTACCTAAGAGTCAACTATTTCATGATACTAATACTTCCAGTAGAAAGTGGTAAATAACTTTTTGTAAATCTTTCGAAAACAAGATTCGAATTTAATTGCAAAACCAAAAAAATAGTTCATGCAAGTTTTTTTATCAGTATTCACTCAGAACATAAAAAAGATGCCCGAAACTTTCTTATATTTGAAAATACTTTCTTTCTGAAGAACTGAAACTTTCTAAGATGACATTGAATGATCCTAAAATAGAACAATTTAAAAAATCTTTATCAGAACATTGAACATATGATACAAAATCAATAGACTATCCTTCCTTAAATATGATAATAATAATAATAGTTTATTTTGATGATGCGCGCAAAGTGATTGTTCACCTTGTTAGAATGATTGGATATTGCGTAGCATAGTTGAGTTGCTTTATGAGTTCACCATTTTGGATCATCCAAATGAACCAAGATAGATGATGGCCTCATAGAATTTCCTTCAAGATTCGACAATATTCAATATTCAAGAATAGAATAGATTCACCTAAGACAGCCCAGACATTTTGTGGCAGAAGAAGCAGAAAAATACCACGAAACCACTGGAGAGACGATTTTACAGAATAGTTTGGACAGAATTAGATGAATGTAGCCAAAAATGGCAAAAGCAACTAGAGTCAGAAGGGACAAGGGTCAGAAGAGAAACATGGATATATATCTAAAGAAACATATAATCTTTCATATAATTTCTTATGTGATATCATCTGCAAATAAATAAATAAATGTTATTACTAGTCAGATATCTTAAGGATATCGAATGTCTAGAGCTAAGTGAAGAAATACGTATGTTCCATATCAGACTTTCCTAAACATACCATCCACCTAGCCCTGTTTATTATTGGAAGTATAGCGAGTCACAATAGTGATGAAGGTCGGTTTTAAAAGTTTATCTCTTCCAAATTGACACTGGGATCTTCGAAAAACTAAAATTTATCTAAAGTTGACCAAATCACCAAAACCCCTCGTTACTCTTACTGTGTTCGTTATGTTATAATCAATTAGGTTGGGAATGTTCAAACATATGATTTCCAAAGACAATGAAAACATAATATTCTAATTATAATAAATTTTAGGTTCATTGTTGACTAGAAGAAAGTTTTGATAAAGTTTTTGGAAAAACGTTCTTCAGATCCAAAAAAGGAAGAGGAGATCCACAAAAGACCTTTTCGATGTTCGACAGAAAGTTTCGATTCATTCGAGTTCGTTCGAGAAGTTCAAGTTTGAAGAAGATTTCTCAATCATACTAGAATTTGGAAAAAGTTTCTCAATTTCTGCGAAAACTCGCTTTCTAGAATGTTTCATTTTAGTTCAGCCTCTATCCATCCCCTGCTATAAAACCACCCACAATATTAGCCCACAACAAAACAAAACAAAATTACTATTCAATATTTATTAATCATGGTATCACACATATTACTTGGGCTTGAAGTAGGCTGAAGTTGCTCCTCCACCGGCACCAGCAGACACTCCAAAGTAGGCCGACTGTCCTGGAATTCCATTCGACTGAGCTGAAGCTGGTCTTGGTACTCCTCCAACTTGTCCACCGCCAACTCCAAAGTACGCAGACTGGGCTCCACCGCCGACACCAAAATAGGCAGAAGCACCGCCGGCTCCACCAGCCGGAGCACCAGACATTGGGGCGGTTAGAGCCATTGGGAGACCGACCGGAGCACCGGGAAGACCACCAGGTCCACCAATTGCAGTCATGGTTGAACGGCCGGGAGCTGCTGCAGCGGGCATGGCTCCGACTGCAGTCATGGTAGAGGCTGAAATAGAGAATTTATATATGATTTGTGGACTTTTTACTTAGATGGTGGGGCCAGATTAGTGTGCACGCTACTTCTGCTGTATATTACATTTGTAGTTTATTCATAGACCTGAACTGAATCCCGTCTCCCGAATCTCAAAGTCTCCCAAACGAAGTGGATTGCGGCTGAAGCTGGATTCTGTTCTGTGCCCTAAGGCTAAGGCTTACCTCCTTTGGGGGCTCCAGGCATTGCTCCAACAGCGGTCATCGTGGAAGAACCCATAGCAACGGCGGTACCTCCAGGCATGGCGCCTACTGCGGTCATAGTAGAAGCTGAAATATTCAGTCTTAGTCAAAGATTCAGTTTTGTGCCACCCGGCTCAAAAAGGGAGAACCCTTTTCGGTATTCGGTAATATCATTCTTTGGATATTGTTCCTCTTAGTGCAGTCGTTTTTCGATCCAAAATCCAATGGTATCAGAACTCGATAAACATCTTGCAAGTTATACTTGATTCTGTATTACCTCCTCTAGGAGTTCCGGGCATTGCTCCAACAGCAGTCATCGTAGATGAACCCATTGCGGGAGCTCCGGGCATAGCACCTACTGCGGTCATGGTCGACGATCCCATGGCTGGTGCGCCTGGCATAGCTCCGACAGCAGTCATTGTAGAGGCTGCAATAGAATGATTAGATATTTCAACTCGTATAGTACGGCCCAATTCTCTAATAGTTAGCGTAGGTAGTTCACAAATTGTTACGGCATCGGCTTTCCAGAACCAATGTTAGCTTTTGACCACTAAAAGAGTCAAACTCTTTTAGTGGTCTACTATTCAGTAAATATTACCTCCTTTAGGTGCTCCAGGCATCGCTCCGACAGCAGTCATCGTGGAGGAGCCCATTGCGGGAGCTCCGGGCATTGCACCTACGGCGGTCATGGTAGACGATCCCATGGCTGGGGCACCGGGCATGGCTCCAACAGCAGTCATCGTTGAAGAACCCATTGCAGGAGCTCCTGGCATTGCACCAACGGCGGTCATTGTAGAGGCTAAAACGTTCTATTTATTCTTGATATTATCGGTCCGCCCGAAAACACGAGCACAAATTAAAAAAAATTTAGGCCCAGTTTCAAACAATTAATTTAGCTTATTGTTAGTTCCTCAATTCGTTTCACTATTCTCACCTCCTTTAGGGGCTCCTGGCATTGCTCCGACAGCAGTCATGGTCGACGATCCCATAGCTGGTGCTCCGGGCATGGCTCCTACGGCAGTCATGGTTGATCTTCCAGGAACAGCTCCAACAGCAGTCATAGTGGACGGTCCTCCGGCAGTAACTAAAGCAGCAAACATTAGTTCGATAACCCAATCGCCAACAAACCTGGTGCAGTTGGTGCCATCGGCATCATTGGGGCAGCTGCTGCTACCACTGGGCTTGCTCCTACACCAAAATAGGCCGAAGCTACTCCTCCAGTTGCGGCTCCGGGTGCACTGAAGTAGGCTGAGGTTCCGGGAGGTGGAGCTGGTCCTCCGATCTTGGGTACTCCGGCTCCGGCTTTGGCTCCTCCGACAGAAAAATACGCAGATTGTGAAGCTGGGGCGGCGGCTCCATTAGCTCCGAAATAGACTGAAGACATCTTCTTTAGGAGTTGATTAAAAGAATGAGGAAACTGGCGAACGCAGCTCCTTTTATGCAACTTTTTGGGAGATTTCTTCTCAAGGATTCTGTTATAACAGAAATGTTAGAGAATGGAAATATATTGTACAAGGGAAATGAGAACCTGCTAAATGAATTGTTTGAAACTGGGCCTAAATTGTGTTTAATTTGTGCTCATTTTTTCGGGAGGACGGATAATATCAAGTAACTCTAATACAAAGAATAAACACAACCTCTACAGCCTCTACAATGACCGCCGTTGGTGCAATGCCAGGAGCCCCCGCAATGGGTTCTTCAACGATGACAGCCGTAGGCGCTATGCCCGGAGCTCCAGCAATGGGTTCCTCTACGATGACTGCTGTCGGAGCAATGCCTGGAGCCCCAGCTATGGGATCGTCTACCATGACTGCCGTCGGAGCCATGCCTGGAGCTCCTGCAATGGGTTCTTCAACGATGACGGCTGTCGGTGCTATGCCCGGAGCTCCCGCAATGGGTTCCTCCACGATGACTGCAGTAGGAGCGATGCCTGGAGCACCTAAAGGAGGTAATATTTACTAAATAGTATACCACTAAAAGAGGTTGACAGGGCGAGCTCGTGCTCTTCAAAAGATAACATTAGTTTTTGAAATCTAGCTAAGATAATCGGGCCTTGCTATACGAGTTTAAATATCAAAATATTCTGTTGCAGCCTCTACGATGACTGCTGTCGGAGCAATTCCTGGAGGCCCAGCTATGGGATCATCTACCATGACTGCCGTCGGAGCCATGCCTGGAGCTCCTGCAATGGGTTCCTCTACAATGACTGCTGTCGGAGCAATGCCTGGAGCCCCAGCTATGGGATCGTCTACCATGACCGCCGTAGGTGCTATGCCCGGAGCTCCCGCAATGGGCTCCTCCACGATGACTGCTGTTGGAGCGATGCCTGGGGCACCTAAAGGAGGTAATGTTTACTGAATAGTAGACCACTGAATTGGTTTGACAGGGCGAGCCCGTGCTCTTCAAAGGATAACATTGGTTTTTGAAAGCCGATGCCGTAACAATTCGTGAATTACCTACGCTAACTATAAGAGAATCGAACCGTACTATAAGAGTTGAAATATTTAAGCCTTCTGTTGCAGCCTCTACAATGACTGCTGTCGGAGCCATGCCAGGAGCTCCAGCTATGGGATCGTCGACCATGACTGCTGTTGGAGCAATGCCTGGAACTCCTAGAGGAGGTAATACAGAATCAAATATAACTTGATAGTTGCTTATCGAGATGTGATACCACTCGATCTTGGATTGAAAAACGATGGCACTAACAGTAACAATATCCAAAGAATGATATTACCGAATACCGAAAAGGGTTCTCCCTTTTTGAGCCGGGTGGCACAAAAATGAATCTTTGACTAAGACTAATTATTTCAGCTTCTACTATGACCGCAGTAGGCGCCATGCCTGGAGGTACCGCAATTGCTATGGGTTCTTCCACGATGACCGCTGTTGGAGCAATGCCAGGAGCCCCCAAAAGAGGTAAGCGTTGGGCACAGAACCGTGTGCGGCCTCAGCCGCAATCCACTTCGTTTGGGAAACTTCGAGATTCTGGAGACGGGATTCAGTTGAGGGCTATGAATAAACTACAAATAAATTATACATCAGATATCATCGTGAACTCTAAACTGGCCCCACAATCCGCACAAAAGCCCACGAATCGTTAATAAACTTTATTTCAGCCTCTACTATGACTGCTGTCGGAGCCATGCCCGCTGCAGCAGCTCCCGGCCGTTCAACCATGACTGCAATTGGTGGAGCTGGTGGCCTTCCCGGTGCACCGGCCGGTCTCCCAATGGCTCCAACCGCTCCAATGTCTGTTGCTCCGTCTGGTGGAGCCGGCGGTGCTTCTGCCTATTTTGGTGTCGGCGGAGGAAGTGGCGGTGGAGCGCAGTCTGCGTACTTTGGAGTTGGCGGTGGACAAGGTGGTGGAGTATCAAGACCAGCTGCAGCTCAGTCCAATGGAATCCCCGGACAGTCGGCCTACTTTGGAGTGTCTGCAGGAGCCGGTGGAGGAGCAACTTCAGCCTACTTCAAGCCCAAGTAATATGTGTGATACCGTGATTAATAAATATTGATTAATAATTTGTTTTGTTTTGTTGGGGACTAAAATTGTTTGTTTTATAGCAGGGAATGGATGGAGTTTGAAATGGAATGAAACATTCTAGAAAGCGAGTGTTCGCAGTTATTGAGAAACTTTTCCAAATTCGAAAGAATGATTGAGAGATATTCAAAGAACTTCTCGAACTTGAATGAATCGAAACTTTCCCTCGAACATCGAATCGGTCTTTTGTGGATCTACTCTTCTTTTGGACTCGAATTGGACCTGGAGAACGTATTTATATGGTAAATAGGCTCCGCCCACCCCCTGGCAGGGTGCCAAAGTGGCACAGTTCTTCCAAAAAGTTTATCAAAATTTTCTTCTAGACTACAATGAACTTAAAGTGTATTATAAGAAGAATATTATGTTTTTCTTTGTCTTTGGAAATCATATATTTGAACATTCCCAACCTAAAAATAATTCAGACATTCGAATGTCATAGACATGTCCATGATAATCACAGTGACCGGCGGGCATTCGAGCTCTGGTGCGCATGTCAATGACATTCGAATGTTTGAGAATGAACATAGTAAGAGTAAAACGGAGTTTTGGTGATTTGGGGACCTTTAGTTTTTTTTTCCATTTTCGTAGAGATTAACTTTTGAAACTGCCCTTCATCACTCTTGGGGCTCACTATACTTTCAATAATAAACAGGGCAAGTGGAAGGCATTGTTGGTAAGGTCTGATATGGCACAAACGTATTTCATCACTTAGTTCAAGACATTCGATGTCCGAAAGATATCTGGCTAGTAATAACATTAATTTATTTAGTTGCAGTTGATAGCGCATGAGAGATTATATAAAAGATTATGTGTTTCATTGGGTATTCATGTGTCTATGCTGACCCTTATTCCCAGTTGCTTTTGTCATTTTTAGCCAAATTCTTCCAATTCTCTCCAAAGTATTCTGTAAAGTCGTCTCTCCAGCGGATTGCTGGTCTTTTTCTTATTCTTTTGCCGCTAGAAGGTGTCGAATCTGCAAAATTCTATGAGGCCATCTATCTTGGTTCATTTGGGTGATCGAAAATAATGAAATCATAAAGCAACTCAACTATTCTGCGCAACTTCAATCATTCTAACAAGGTGATCGATCACTGCGCGCTGCACTTCTGTATAAGGAACGTATATAGTCTAAAGTCTCTTTATATAGTCTATTGATTTTCTATCATATATTCAATGTTCTGATCATATATCGTGTTTCTCGGGTGCTAGTATACGGATTGACGGTGTCCAGATTTGAGGTAATTGCATTGCCAAGATGTGTTTCGATCTTATTTCGACCAAAGTTCAATCACTGTCGGCAGGTCTGCGAAAAAAGGCCTTCTGAAATTCCTACTCCTGCCTCTCGGGTGCTTTCGACCAGGGTAACCAAGTCTAACTAATAAATGTTGTTATTAACAGGAGAACTTATTAAATCCAATATTCAAAGGGCCAATCTGCAGGTTCATGAGCTTAGTCTTAAAACAAACCAAGTAAGTTGCTCCAAGTCCACGGTTATGACTGTTCGGTTTGGGGACAAAAACAAAAGGTTTATTGCAATGAAAAGTCAAATAACTTAGATTTAGAGGTAATATTGTAATCAATAAATAAGACCGAGAGTAAAGCAAGTTAGTTGAAGAAGCTATTTCTATAAGAATATTCGTCTTGTGATTTAAGTTTCATAAACTTTGGCGAATTGTTATTCTGCCACTTTCTACTGAATCTTTCTCTCTCGATCTCGCAATTTGCTTCTCTAGATTTCCCTCCTACTGCCTTGCAAAAGAGACCAACCTTAAGGAAAACATAAATTCCTTATTTCATTTTAGTACAAGGGGTTTACATTATCTGTGATATCACTGAAATCTACTGCAAAAACTTATATTTTAACGTGAGCTTAATAAATGTCGCTAACTCCAAACATAATTTCTGGAATAGATTCGAGAAACAAATCCTGGTTTAGAAATGCCCCGAGATAATAATGGAGTGTCACTTGCGTATTTTTAGGATTTTTAATACCGCACCAGATGCTGGCGCGGTGCTCGCAAAAAGGGCTCAAACAAGCGTTAATTTCTTTACACTCCATCATTACTCTATCTGTATCAAGAGCTGCGTTTGCAGAGAAGTATCCCACTGAGTTATTGTTAGGTTGAAATGAATGTACTCTTGGAGGAAAAGGGTTCCCGCAATAGGGGATTCATTGGCTCAGAGAAATCCCGCGAGGAAAATGTGCGCGCAAACAGCACCTGGATCCTCCAATCCACCAATAGTCCATTTATTTCTCTATAAATCCGCTGCTCAAAAGAATACTGCGCAGTAAATCTAGCTCTTGATAAAGGCCATAAATCTTGTGAAAAGTTGGCTGGGGCCGGGGATCGGTTTGCACGGAGCGCTAAGAAGCTTCAGACACTTACATGTTTATCTTCATTGCCAGCTTTGGAGAAATTGTAGAAAATCTGAAAAATGATTAGGAATATTATATTTATTCAATTTTCATACCTCTAGTCCGTCAGATTTCATTTTTAAGACATAATCTTTTACCTTCCAATCCTGAGTATCAAACTCTAGAAAACATTCTAAAAATAGTTAAATAGTTAAGTAGCTCAATATTCAAATTTACCTCTGACAAACTGATCTCCAATAATTTGTCTATCCCCAAAATCTTCCAACGACTTTATTTTTGCGACGTAGTTCTTAGTTTTTCCGACTAAAACAGCATAAAATAGATTTTTCTGAAACTTTTGTTCTGAATACGGGGTTTTATTTTTGCATTTACAATTTGGGCCAAGTCCAACAGACACAAATCTATAAGTCTTTAAACAAAAAAGGCCTAACTGAATTCCGGATTATTAAAAATGCCAGATCTAGCATACTTTTGGTCTAGGATTTGAAATGAAATATACCTGGTACGTCCACTTTTTTACAGCTTCCATCTGCGAGGTGACCTCTGCTGGCGTTCTTAGCAGCTCCTTAAAATTATGAATATAGCTATAGACCTGGGTAGGGGTCACGGACCCGCCGATCTGCTAAAAGAATTAAAATGTTTCAGTACTCACTCTCATTGCTATTCCATTTTAGCCATTTCACCTTTTTGATGGTTTTTTGGCTCCATTCCTTCATTTTGGCTTCAATTTCGCTCATGTTATTGATTTCAACTTCGGAAGCGCAGAAAAATAGGTCGCCTGCCAGATGAACACATCCTGACAACATCTGTAGTATACTATCATTAACTTAATTTTAAAGACTCCGGGCTGTTTTTGGTTTCGACGTATCTCAAAAGTTCATTTAAATGTCTGATGCACAAGGCATCTCAATCTGAGTATGATATGTTTTAATTGGTTCTCGTTATACTTACCATAACGGCAGTTTCCGAGGATCCAGGAACTTGGAAAAAAACACCAACCTAGAATAAACACTTTAAATTCTGTGTACTAGTTCCACAACTCTTAAATTTAAACCCCGGCCCGTGAAGAAGCCTGACGAGCTAACCTACAGAGACAGGTAAATTAGACGGACCCTTTTTGGCTGTGGGACTTATAATCTGAAGATATAGTTGTTTCTTCAACTTTCTTCAAAAATATTGCATAACGCTGTAGGTTAGAGTCTGCTCTTTATTGTACTCTATTAGAGCAATTCCGATTTCTTGGATGCATAGCGCAGTGCCAAGTTGTTAGACTGTCAACTTGGCAAAGTAAGTTCGAACCCCAGTGCGTGCATAAACATACCGCCGTGCATGGAAGTCCATATTGAACGGTTGAGGTTCGGGCCAAAGCCCACATTTCGTTCATTTTTGTGTCTATGTTCATATAACATTCTGGAATATATATATATATATATATATATATATATATATATATATATATATATATATATATATATATTATTGTTAATGTAAACTTTGATATTCATATACTTCGGTTCTACAAAAGAAAAGACCGCTCGCTTTCTTGTTTTAAGTTTTTGTCAAAATATTTTCGGCAGGATTACTTTCTACGATACATGTTACAACCACCCAGGTCTAAAACTGGCTATAACGTCATCATTCAAGCCTTCTACAAAATACCTCTAGTAGCCTTTTCGTGAAGATGTTTCTTGACTTTTACTTCAATATTCTGAAGCATCTCGACGCCTTTTCTTGTGTAAAAGCCATCTGCTGAAATAAGAGCATCGTCACTGGATATAACTAGGATTACGAGCAAACGGTTAAAGCATAACTATTTGTCGAGATCTTTTCATGTTCTTGATCTATGTTGAACTAAAGCGGCGTATTCATTGAGCTTTATTTGCAAGTGGTCGGTCCAGCACACCCACGGCTCGAATTTCACGAGAAACAGGGCTGCGCAGAGGCAGGCCCAGTCAGTTTGAAAACTGTTGTGCGGGCAGATATTAGCACCATAAATCTTTCTCATATAACTTATTATAACAGCTTAATTTTGACCCCAAAAGTGACGTCACAGGGTCCAATAGGGCCGGCATAGCTCCGCCCAGTTAATATCTTGGAGCAGTCCTGTCGATAAGATTCCACCCGGGCCGGGTCTGATAGCCCGCTTAATTGTCTCTGTTCAGTTTGTAACGCACGCCACTGTGGTTCCAACAAATAAATCAAAAAAATCCGCAATACTACCCGGGCTGAAGCGTTGCCGAGTAATCAAAAGGCAAAATACATGCTGAACATTGTTATAGTCTATGTATAACAAACAAAAGACCTCAGAGCGCGGTTGTATACGTAGGCTTCCGCTATAAAACTAGTAAAATAATATTTTTCTAACAACAAACGAAAATTGCGCTTCAAACCATATAATGGTTTTCCAATTTTGCCACATAACGAGCGACTATACAAACCGTACACTACACCGCGCTCTGCAGTCTTTCTTTATGTTATGGACTATAACGATGCTAAGTTCACAAACGTCTCTAGTTTACCATTTCAAGATCTTACCAGGCACTTCTACTACTTTGCATTCTGATTGCAGATCATCTGCTTTCTTTTTCATGCCATAGTTAACATCTAAAAACAATATTTTTATCTGTTAAGGTTATTATTGTTAATATTAATTTAGTAGATCTTTTAAAATTATAATCCTAAAAGAATTCGTACATGAGTTAGCCTTTAAGCTGTTTGCAAACTTAGATTGCATCGCGCCGGTTTTACTGGATGTGTGGTCTTGTAATGTTGCCTCAAAATATATGTAATTTTGTAATTAAATTTTTTTAAAGCAAAATTTAGCAACGAATAAAGTCGGCGCAATATAGTGTATGTTTTGACACAGAATATATATTCTAGAATTATTGGTGTAAAATAACTTACTCAATCCGGTAACGGAGCCGGCGCAGAACAGGAATATATAAAAGAGGTTCATCAGTTCAGTTTGTAAACTGTTGGTATATTTTTTAACTTTATGGTTTAATTTGCTTTCTACGGTTGAACACTTTCCCGCTCAAACTGTAGGCCGTTGCGTCTTTTACCTTCTGCCAAGGGCAAACCCTCAAGAAAACATTGATCTTTATTAAATTTTGTTATTAGTTATTTATTTCCTGTATTAGCACATATACACAATAATAGTAGATTTTTTCGGGCAGGGTTTCGGCCATTCATTCCGGAATCTACTGAGCAGAGACGGCTCTTTTCTAACATTCAATCTTCGGGTGCACAAAACACGGGATAAATAAGCTGCTGGTTTCAAAAGCCTTCTGCAGCTACGGGTAGTCAAACCCACAGCCTCAGATCATCACGAATTCAGAGACCGTTGCTCTAACCACTAGGCTAAATCACACTAGTAAATTAAGATTTTCATTAACCAAAAGGCTACATAAAATCAGCTGCTGTTCATAGTAGTTCATCCTAGAAAAAGATCAAACACGTATCGCCTAACTATAATGGCGATAAAATGTTTATTTACTGTCTAGCAACTGGGTTGGGCAAAGTGAACGCTTAAGTCATCTGAGCTGGGCTGGGCTGGGCTGAGCTGGGTTGAATCCAGCCCAAAATGCCCATCTTTACCGTCTAGTATTGATAATTCAAAAATTATAAAAAAAAAGAGATCGTAAATACTTAAGTTAAACACAACTATCACTAGGAATCTTACTCATACCAGCCCGGATCCATACAAGTTGTCTGAGTGTCTCTACATACAACTGTTTATGTACTGTCTAGTAGAGATTCTGAATATGATACAACTTGTATCATACAAGTCGACAAAAACAAACAACAAATTAGTTAAATATCTTTATTTTTCTATTATTATCTACTATTTTAGTTATTATTTTCTTTCTGTGAGTTCGTCCAAAAAGAAGTTTTCGCCTGCATCCGGCAACTCCATGCGATCCATCTAAATACAACGGATTTTATTAATAAAAATAATTTCTTTAAATGAAGCCCAAACTACGGTATATTGTGTCGATTCCGAGCTCTGAATCTCGTTTGTATCGAAAAAAACCCCAAGCCCACTTGGAAATGGTTGATTTCCACAAAAGCATTTTGCTGGATCTAATACATCGCTTTACAGATATATAATCGACGGTCAAACTTTACGTTGGATTGTTTGAAAATTTATTGCAAAAATAATTTGCTAAAGGACTGTGTCTTTTCCCATAGTCCTTTAAAAACAATAACAAGCCCCGCCCACTTTACAATTAAAACTAACCATTTTATTGAATACTTGTGTTAGAATTCTAACACTTTTAAACAAGTGCTCAATTTCCTTTCTTACAAATACTGTATGAGTATATTCACGAACTTTCTGTAGAGATCCGGTTGTAGCGTGCATTTTTGCTTGAGCCTAGAATATTTATTTAGAATTATTAATAACTATTTTATATTTTTAATTGTACTTGTTTTATTTATTATTATTATTTTATAGTTTGAATTAAGTTAGTGGTATTTATTTTACAACTAACAAATAGTTATTGTAAGGTTGAACAACTCCTGAAAAACTGATAGTGTCGATCACAGATCCAACCAAACCGTAGAAAATCTTGAGACAAATTATAAGATGGAAATATCCCGTTGTCTAAACCTAAAATGGTAAATTAACGGGACTTCCCGGGCCGGCTCATTCCGGGCCTTTGGCCTAAACCTATCATTAAAGTCTTGAATCTAATAACTTACATCCTTGATTGCTTCCTTTAGTTCATTACTGCCATAGAAGGCTCCTACACTTTGATCCATCATGTTCTTTGTAATCTATAAACATTAGTATTAGTATGTTACCAAAACGGGATATAGCGAGTTTTCAAAAATTTATTGCTTAAGTCTTCACGGCACCCTAATGTAATATTCTCGTCTGGCATAAAGTTCTGTTTTTGCCACGAACTGTAATATATATGTTACCGCTAACAATCCTATAAATAATTGGTTCCCTGTATATATAGATGTAGATAAATGGATGGCGTAGTAGCTCAGCAGGTGGCGCGCCGGCCTATGAATCCGTGAGGAGGAAAGTTTGTGGGTTCGATCCCTCCCCCGTCCCGAGCCGGATTGAGCAACCGTAGGGTGTATGCTTGAATGTTCTCTTATGATTCCCGCAAAACCGACTTCTAGCTGCCCCAAAGATGGAAAGAACAACGAGAACACCCGCCATGTGATGTACATTGATATACGGAATATATAAAAACTAAATAGATATATTGGAACAAGTTTCTATAAAGCATAAATATAACTAAGAAACTCACATCACAGGGTGAACCAGGTGCATCCTTTACTCCAAGACATTCCAAGCTGCCAACAACACGAATAGACTAAAAAAGATTAACAATTCAACAAAAGAGATCAAACATGACAATGTGGCGCTTACTTTAAATCAGTCGGTCCTACCCGGGCTGGTTAATTTATTAAAACTGGTTTTTGTACTATATTCTCTAGCTATTAATAATATTAGGAGCTTTTTTCATAGTTTTAGTGTCCATCTACTCTATCGCTACTGGTTACGGGACCAACAGTCTGGTTTTTCGTGCTTATATGTAACGCTAGATACCTATCTTTTATAATATATTATATTTATTAAATTACCTTTATTGTTTTTTCTTCCTTAATAGTGGGCGTGGCTGACTTCTCGTCCTTTTTAATCATTTCTTCTTTCTTCTTTTTGTCCGCCAAACGTTCTGCCAAAAATTTGTCGATTCTTTCATTCACCTAGGTTTGAAATTGTATTTAAATAATAATATTAATACTATATGTATTATACTATTAATAATAAAAATAATATTACACATTATACTAACCCGTCTTTCCCTTTCTTTGATTTCTAGTCGCAAGGCTTCGACTTTTCGTTCAATCTCCTGCATTTGCTTCTCGGTGGCCATTCTAAACGTAAATAATTTATAGTATTTATTAATTTGTTTTTAAAACAAATATAAAACATTTCGATTACTTATCAGTCAGTTTTGATTCTGAAGTGAAGTAAGTGATAAAACTCTTCTTTCATCAAAAAGTCCCATTTTACTCAAACAAAATTCAAAAAGTTGCTTTTTCCCTTAGGAAGAAGCATATTACCAATGGCCTTGGCGGCATATTAGATACAAAGGGTGTTAGATCTTATAGTCAGCGCTAAGAGTAATGATGGAGTGTAAAGAGTTCAACCCTCGTATGAGCCCCTTTTGCGAGCACCGTGCCAGCATCTGGCGGCTACACTCCGTACAATATTGTACTTGGCAAGTTCGCGCGTGCAATTTACCTGTAGGTGCAGTATTAAAAATCAAAAAAAGGAAGTAACACTCCATTATTACTCTCGGCGCTGACTATAGAACGTTTTTTATAGGAAAACCTTTTTTATAACCCTTTTTTATAGGACTGTATATTAAAATAAACATTGTTACCAAATAATAAACCTACTTCTCAACCGCTTGTTAGTAGATTCGAGTAGTAAAATGAGCTGTTCTAGGAGTTTCTAGAAGCGAAAGTTTCCATGGATTTATTTTTCCAGTATCATGTTCTGGATTTCTTTACTGAATTCTGGGAAAAGTTGGCCCAGAAATTTGTGAGCTATCATTTTATGGGGAAATATTTTTCGAGAACTTTGCAGTGAGAAAATGAACGGAGCTTAAAATCTATAAATACCCAACACATCCACAGCAACGCTCATTTTATAGTTTGTTAAAGCATAGAATGGTTGGTTTCTGAAGTTATTCAAATCAATGGAAGTGCTGTAGATGAGCTTAATTGTCGCTGCGCTATCCGTTCAACCAGTGTTAGGGGACTTGAGGCCGACCTTCAACCGCTACTATTAATTTGTTTTTTGAGTGCAGAAGCGTAGATTTTTATAACGAGCCCAATAATTGGAGCTTTAGTTCCGAACAGGAAGGACCAAATTTTCTGCCCTGGAGTGAGGTGGGCCAGGAAGAAATAAAATCCTAAATCATCTAAACTCGTTCGTTTAATTTCAAATTGTTTGATATTTACATATTATTTAATAACTTTTCACGCTGAACAATATAGAACAATAAAATTAGAAACAAAATTTCGAGTGTACGGTGCCTTTATTGACCTTCGTTTGATGCGTACCCCGAGTGAATAACCAGGGAGCCATTTTGCAAAGTAGCAAAGTAGGGTGCCTCATGGTGCTTAATGATCTTCGTGAGTTAGGCTACAGGAGTTCTAGCAGCTCCCTATAAGCAAGATAGCATACACGCGGACCAAAAAAACATTAAACATATAAGTTTTATTACGCCAACACCATATGAATACACGAGTTCTTATTATAAATTGTAAATATTTTCAATTGTTACATAATAAAGCTGTATTCTATCCGCGATTGTTGGTCTGAGGTCTTCTTGTTGTGGCTCGATTACCACAAGTATTGCATGTAACTGGACATCTTGCTCTCAGATCAGTGTTTTCCCTGAAAATTAAAACAATCACATTATTTTGCTAGAAAGAGGTTTAATCACTCACCTAATCATACAAGAACTAGCAAATTGACGACAAAATGGTTGCTCTGTACATCCTGAAAATAATTGGATATTGGTTCGTGCATTCTCTTCTCAGTTCAATAGTAACTATTCACTCTGAATACTTATTTTCTATAGTCTTTGTATAGTCTTTCCCAAACCTCGATTTCATCACGTTAGCCTTACTATATGCTCGCTTTTATTGCCAACAATTGAAAAAGTAGTAATTCAGAACCAACATTTTGTAATATCCCGTATTCAGAAAGACCGGCGCAATGCATTCTAGGTTTACGAACAGACATAGTTAGTTTTATAGCTTCATTAAAAGAATGTTCTCTTATGATTCCTGCAAACCGACTTCTAGCTGCCCCAAAGATGCGACTAACAAGAACACCCGTCATGTGATATACATTGATATAAGGAATAAACTTTTTAAATCTGTTTGGGTTCTTAACTTTTTAATACCAGATTATTATTGAAACTAACTGTTTTGTGTATTCCTATTTCCACCATTGTTATTGTTGCCATTGCCGTTGTTAGTTCTACGGCAGACTCGACAAGTCAAAGGGCAAATCTCGCTCATTACCGATGCGAAGCTTAAACTTATAATTTCAGAACTATAAATTAAAGCAGAAAATATTATAAAAGGGCCAAAAAATACGATTATTTCCCGGATTTGCCAGTTTCTTTGTTTCAAAAGAATAGGAATGCATTATTCTTTCTATGATTGGTCAGTTCATCTGCAAAATAGTCTAACATTATAGAATAACAGTATCCTACCGTCTATCTCCACATAAGCCCTGACTTCTCAGTCTAGCACAATCATTTCTTCTAGTCTGCGGATTAGGCTGATCTCTGCATGGCCTCGGTTGTGTGGTTGTGGGTCTCGTAGTGCTTTGGGTTACTGTAGTAGTGATTTCCTTTTCCTCTTCTTCACCAGCAGTAGTAGTAGCCTAAAATCTTATTTCACAAACTTTTTGTTCTTTATCAATGTATATTTTATTTACTTTACTATAATTATGAATTTAAATCAAAAAATTAAGATCTCTCAAAGAGACTCGCAAACCTCGGTGGCAATTGAATTTCCGGTGGTTCGTTCCTCAGCTCGGGTTGAGGTGTCCAACTCTTGCTCGTCTGTAGTTGTTGACTGAAAGGATTTGGAAAATAATACGATAATATTCTATTCTACATTCACTTAGGTAGACATATAACAAAGAGAAGAATAGGCAATACTTTTAAAAAGTCGATACTTCAAACGATTATTTGATTAAATGTTTTATAAATATCTTGAAACTGAAATTAAGAAAATATTTCATCTATATAAATTACTTACCTCTTCATTTTTATCAGCATTCGTGGTCAATTCTATCCGATCCAAATCCGGAGTTGTGGTATTCGGGACTTCTTCGCTCGAAGTTGTATCTGTAGATTCTTGGGCTAACCCATAGTTAACCTAAAATAAATTTGAGAGACCAGGTTAGCTAGGGTGTCTTAAAAACTTCCATATACAGAATTGCCGGCCCAAGTAGTATAGTGGTTAGTACTCCACGTTGTGGCCGTGGCGACACAGGTTCGATTCCTGTCTTGCGCATTGTTTTTGCCAGTAATATAAAACATGTTTTCCGGCTAGAAATGACCCGTTTTCAACTTTTATTTTAACTGAACTGTTTATAATTTAAAATAATTGTTCAAAACTCTTTTAAAATTAAAAGAGAAGACACTTTTTACTCGATCTCACCTGACTGGCGAGAGCAATAGCTAAAATCATAATGAACTTCATATTGCTGAACATTTTTTGTTTTGGACTGAATCACTTTTAAAAAGTTATGCTTTTATAGTAGTGGAAGTTTATTATGATCCTTACTTCCTACATCTGTTTAAACAAAACTTTGTAAACACAAATATTTATTATATGTCCGTAACTGTGCGCAATGGCACAGCTAAAAAAGTCTGTCATTGATTTCTGGTATTTTATTTTTCTACATATTTTTATTTTCATTTTGAACAAACTTATAACTGGTAGTAGCTCAGTTGGTAGAGCGCCGGCCTATGAATCCGTGAGGATGAAAGGTTGTGGGTTCGATTCCTCCCCCGTCCCAAGCCGGATTGAGCAACCGTGGGATATATGCTTGTATGATCCTTTATGATTCCCGCAAACCGACTTCTAGCTGTCCCAAAGATGGAAAGAATAAGAAAAACACCCGCATACATTGATATATGGAATAAAAATATGTTGTCAATAAACTCTTGGTAGAACAAATAGGATAGCTAGGTCTTCAATTCAAATCATAATTGAATGACCATCAAACTTTTTTGGGAAACGCATTCCGCATCCGGGTTCCGCACTTTTTGAAAAATAAGTATCGATTCCAAATTTTTTTGGCAACTCGATGTGAGCACCTGAAGCTTGTATTATTGTATTATAAAAAGTCAAAACATTTTATAATTGAAATCTTCGTGCTAATCACTACTAAACCCATAGCGAAAATATTTTTGTTGTCTTTGAAGCATTGTGTTTATTACTGTTCTACAATGATTAACATAAGTCATACCCAGCAATTACGGCGTTTGGTAGGTGCAGTGTTGTATAGCAGATATCAAATATACAAGTTTAATAACTGTATTATTATTCATTGTTTCTTTTTGTTTCTAAGATTTAATAAACTTAATTTTGTAAATATCTCGAAAAAGTTCCTACATATGAGTATTAAACTTATAAATATTCTGGTAGATTCAGTAGTTCCCAACAACTTTCAAGTCGGAACTTGTTAATCGGTGGGGATGGGAATCATTGACATAGTTTTTTACATTAGTTTGTTCAAAAAAGCCAATTTTAAATTAGTGGCTAGATTTCTCTTAGTTTCTGTCATTTTTCTGTTAAGAATAGTCAAAATATTTTATATTCAGGGATTGATTTTCTCTTCAAAGTGATGCAAATCAAGATCATTTCTAATTACTCAGGTTCACATAATTGCCAAACAAGAATAATACTACAATCTGAACACTAGTTCATTCTCATTGTTCTAAGTGG
>JAQGAV010001655.1:0-19560 GCA_034691345.1 Phasmarhabditis papillosa
AACAATCTATATGGTCAGGTATATATATATATATATATATATATATTATAGACATTATACAAATTAATCTTCTGTCGATTAGATATAGTCCAACAGTATGAAAAAACTTTTAGAATTTAGACTCTAAAAACTAGAAACTTTTAGATTCTAAAAGAATTCAATTGAAATCTGTTAGAACATGGTTTCACGCACCTGAGGTATAGCGAAGAAATATTCAAACTTATAAGAAATATATTTAATACACACATTTAGCCAAAAACCAATTAATTCAAACGAATAATACATATCACGGACTTTGGCTGCATGAGCTGGATATGCCGTGGGCACCTATCGAGATTGTCCTAAAAAATTGGTTCGTTTCCAAAAAACTTGAAAAAATTAGGTAGAACCAACTAGTGCCGTAGAACTGGTTAGTAAGTGAGGAACTCAGTTTGGTTAGGTTTTGTTGAGCGTAATCTAAAAAATTTTCAAGATTGGTATTCATCGTTGGGTCAAAGCTCGGCTGGGCAATGGCCCTTTCGCGAACAAGCCGCAATCTCTAATTAACAAATTTAAAAAGTCATAATTTCTCATGAGAGAGATCTCGGTCTCTTTTGAAATTTCAAAATTATTCAAATGCTGAAAATTTACCATTTCTATGGGCGTGGTCACTGGCACCGCCTACTTTACCATGCGGCAATTGCGTATTAAGTGACGTCGGCACGCAGCTTTGCGCTTTTATAAGTTTCTCCCGAATTTTCTTGCAATTTACTATAAATTTATGTTTCAAAAATCTTTACTAATGCTTTATATAGGAATTACAAATACGTGTTAATTCAGGGTAATGATTATTCTGGCTAAAGAAAAGCCATTTGCCGCAGTTGTAGATGACGAGCACTTGGGCACTATCTGCTCCTCATGTTTTTCGGCTAAGGTTTGTCTAACTTTACTAATGCGATATTTCGTTATGTGAAATAATGTTATGTTAAATCAGTGGATATTCCATGAGTCCTACTTTCCTGAAAATATTTTAACTGATCATGTAAATGTGTTCTGATTTCAGGAGGATATATTTCGGTGCTCTAGGTGCCGAGTTATCCATTATTGTAGCGCAGAGTGTCAGGCGTTAGATTGGACAGATCATAAGGTTTGTTAACTTCTCATGCCGGTGGTTCGTCGAGGTGATCAAAATACGCTAGAGTTTGTTAATGTGCAGATATAGGAATGGTGCTGCATTTCATGAATTAATGCAGTGCATTATTAGTATCAGATGGCTGCATATCATGCAAATATACTTACTTGCAATATTATAAAAAAGTTTTGGCAAGCATATGGGAGCTGCTACCAGTGTTGTCCTCACGATATGACGTCAATTTATTTGGAAAAACCACGTCAGAAGGGAATTGTTTGTACTTACTGTCATGCAAAGGCTCCATCGATGTTTTTCAATAGTTCCCATTTCTTAAATTACAGATATTATTAATTTATTTTTTGGGATTGCTTTGTCGAAATTGCTCTGATATTTAAGAAGTACGTTAGAATTATGTTAATTTTACTATTTCAGCTCGAATGCTTATTCCTGCAGAAATGCCCTCAAAATGTTCCCAGCTCAATTTGCCGACTAATGGCTAGAATCGCGCTCAAACTAGGGCGAGGCGAATCCCACGAGCCGGCATTCAATGGAAGAGTCTACGAGGAACTCGCCGATCGTAAGTTTATAATGTTCTTGCTACGGTTGAAGGTGCTAGTGAACAGCGTAGCTACTTCAATTTAAAAGTCATTGACCTGGAACTTATTCCTGAACGACTGTATCACGACATTTATGTTGTCAAATGAACACATGTTCAGTTCACATTCGCTTTATCAACATTATACGTTGTGTTTATATGATCATCCTAGATCGTGCCGAAATACACATCTGTCCCGAACGCTCAAAGTTGTTCGCGAAGGTGTCGCAGGCCCTCTACAAGTTTGTCGGCGAGAAGGTCACTCTGGAGCCAGCTCTTATCTCGTCAATTTATGGGAAGGTATGATATTTGCCTACTGTAAATAATACTACTCTCCGTATTTAAGGTAACCGAGAATTCTTTCACCATTCGGGACTTGGATGATGCAATTGGTCAAGGATTATATATAGGGTTTGTTGGCGAAAAATTGAGTTTCAATGAAGGCTGCGATTCTCTTAACAAAAACTGAGAAAACTGGAGCACATATGATACGAAGTTTTTCATCATAGCTGAAGATTTCTGTTTTCCCATCATAATCCAGTGATGTGCTGTGGGATTGAATTATTTGGATTTGCTGAGCCGCCATTTCTGAGATTTCGATTCATAACGCTTTGTCTTTCTGAGAGGAATCCGCAGCTTATCAATTCTTTCATTGACTCTACATATGTCGTATTTTAATTGGTTTTAGGCTGTCAGTCCACGGTCACACCGGCAATGCGGATGCCCATGTTCATTTTGAGGGCGTCAAGGCGATTCTGGATTCTCCAGCAAAGGAGATGAAATATTCCAAGGATGTAAGTTTGCTCGAAACTTTTCAGGATGAACGCTAGTTAGATCTTGTTATAATTACTCAATCAGTGAGTAATAAGCTAGAATGCTTTGTGCAAATGTAAAACTATTGCTCATGTTACACAAATTCATGGAGTGCTCATTTATTCTAATTTGTGACGTTTTTATTTTTCAAGAGTTTCATTATAGCCCGGATTTAATGCTGCGTTCCTTCCCAATTCTTAGTCAAACATCACATGTATTTCACAGCTGAAGTATAGCCGTAGTATTTGGAACAATTTAATTTGTTTTCAGCTCGTCATATCTTACACTCGCTATTGGCAGAAGCCGGATGACCATGACCTGCTCTACACGTACCACTTCAAATGCTGCTGCCCAAAATGCATATATCCGCCACTGGCATCTAATGAACCTGAGCCATGGAAGGCTGCAAAGGTAGCTACCGTTATATCATCATTAATATATTCAATTTTCTTAGGAGGTGCCGGATAAAAACTCCTCGACTACTTCATCCTCAACTTGCTGCCCCGACAGTTATCGTCTTCTGGATTCAGCCTCCAAACATATGAGATGTTACAAGTGTGGATTAGTTACTCCGGTGGTTGGCGACGAGGCATGTTTCATCTTGTGGAAACGAGACAACGAGAATACTCATGGCCATTGATGTGATTGCGAAATTTCCCCAAAATATCATTTTATTGAGCCGCATTTGTCCCGTTGATACCTTAATAATCTACTCTTTTCAGGAGGTCAGTGAATCCCTCTTGGAGCCGAAGATTGAAGAACCGGACGATCTACCAGAGGAAATCAAGAACCCACCATCTCCAGAAAATCCCCTGTATCGGATTCTCCAGCAGTTGAATGAAGCCGATGATGGCAATAAGAAAAAAATAAAATCCGAGCCTTGTGAGGAACATCAGCAAGAAGCTGTTGCAGTTACAACTCCACAAATGGTACAAGATGTACCAATTAGGATTTCACCGGAGCCTTACCCAGTGAGAAAGACTGTCATCAAATCCAAAGACACCAGCACTTATAGGTAAGGAAATAGTTGGAAGAATTGCTATACGCTGATAAAATTAGTAGTAAGTATTGCAACATTTTTCGAATCTAATTTTTAAAACCTCGTTTATTGTTAGCTGGAAGCTGCTATGAGCATATACTTTTCAAATAATTGGCTAGACTTTTTTATGATGACGTATTTCTACCTCGTGCAGATTTCTCATATTGAGAGCTAAATTAATTAATCCTTAGCAATAAAGTTTTATTCATGTATTTCCAGTTCCTCGGCTCCGCTTCGATTCAAAAAGGCTCCGTCTGCCAGTGCAGCGACAGAAATCGCAAAGAAAGTAGATGCATTGTGCACCAAATACGAAAAGGACGAACAGGCTGCGAGAGTAGTGTAATTATACCAAGGAATTCCGAAATTCACATTATATTTTCAGCTACACTGCACGTCGCACACTGCCTACCATCCTTCCATTCAACCGTCATTTGGTCGCCAAGATGACCTATCGGAGTCGTGCGGCACCCTACTCCTTTCAGAATGCACCGCTTGACAATCACTTTATTCAGCAGAACCGTATGAATTATCTACCTCCCAGTTTACCTTATGTGGTAAGCTTTATTGGCGTTGATTTTACGGAATATGCTGAAAATATGGAACGGCCACGTAGTCCTAGAAGTTCATAGAAAAACTTTACTTCATCTCAGATTGTGACTGAATCGTAACTTTTACTGATAGACTTTTTGTTTATATGAATCAATTAAGCAAAGAGATGGTTTTGGCTTATCGCTATTTCGTGTACTATTGCTGGTATTGCAGGTGGTCAATGACCAACGGATTCAGAGACCGCTATGGTCTTATCCGCATATGGTCGCCGTCTGTATTCTCTGCAGCAGAGAAGGATACGTAAATACTCCAGAAGTGTACGATTTCGTTGAGTAAGTTAACTAAAGTAATGTTTCTTGGTTTATATCTCAACTTTAGGCTCTACTTCCCCTATTACAATACAAATATGACCAGAAGTTACCGATGCTCCTTGCGCAATGCCCTGTCTCGACTCTGCGACAAGTACCTGGTAAGCGAGTTCGTATTTTTATTTTAGAAAATGAAATTATTTCCTCAACCTGTTTGCGAAAAACTTTCATACATTTGTTTATTTCTAGCAAACCCGCATGTTTCTTACTGATTTAATTTTCTTGAGGTTTAGGTGGATGACCAGTATGCAAAGCGTGCATCATCCTGGACACTGCGGGCATCTCTTCTGGATACCTATAAGATGCAAATAAATCGATTTCTCCGACGTGAATGTGCTTCCATAGGAGTAAACGATTTTGGTTAGCTGAAAATTAGCTCAATATAAAGCAACTAATTTAGGCAAACTAACATCTTCAATTCACTGGAGTCGACCGGCTATTCTCACTGACGAGGGGGCCACACAGGCTCCACGACAAACCGGGACAATTCTACACAGCGTAGTCCCTGCTACCATTCCGCGATTGGGTAAGTCATTTGAGTTTGGAATGATGATGAAATTTGCTGACTTCTGAATATAACATGTTGATCATCGTAGGAATTACTTCAATGATGAATGAATGTGATTGAAATATTTCAGACGATCGGCCGGAGTCAAGTGGTAATAGTCAGTTTTCTGGCCAATCCAGCAGCAGCTTCTGCGGTGAAGCGGCAACCGTCGACAATATGGTTGAAAATGCTGCCTACAGTTACAGTGATCAAGAATACACGGTGTGGAGACCGGTGAGCTTAACGAAGTCGTTATTCATTTACTATGTTTTTCTAGGCTAAAGTGGAGGATTCCGTGGAATTCGAGAAGCCTGATTGGAAGATTAGCGAAATGCTGACGTTGGCTATTATGACATTCGAGAACGGACACGGTACATTACATGAGATGTATCAGTTTATTCAGTAAGTGTTTGTGCTCTTATTAAATGAAAGCAGTTTTGTGTTGGAATTGTTATCAGTGTAGAAGTTGAAATTTGATGATTCATGACGGTCAACTAGTGTTCGGTTTTTAAAACTACCTCGGTCCTATTTATGAAATACTGTGATTCAATACACATTGGATTCTTGCTTTGATTGAATCCATCGCTAGAATATTTTTGAAGTTATGCTGCTTAGATTCAAACAGAGAAAAGCTGCGACTAATTTGCAAATTTCGCCTTTTTCAGCAACTTTTTCCCCTACTACGCCAGCACTCAACACTGGAAGGCATCGGCAAGAAGAGCACTCTACGGTTCCAAATATTTTGTTAAATATCCGGTAAGCTGTAAAGAAGATTATCTTAACTAAATTTTCTTTTTTCCAGCAGGAGGGACGCAGTGCTCGCAACTTTCTCTACAAACTAAATGAGCACAATCTGGAATCGACGGTAACGGCCGTGCATGCATATATGTGCACAGAAGAAGCACGAATTGGAGTTCAACATTTTGGTGAGTCGCTCCCAATATTGGATAGGAAATTATCAATTGGTGCGCATTTATACGCCCAGCTTTCGTAGCCGGGTGCGGTGTTATTAGAATATCGGAAACTAATTCACTGTTTGTAATAAGCGTTATATATATTTGGTAAAAATGTGCTGTGTGAGTAGTCAGTCTATCTCTTTTAAATAATTCATTGTATAGCATTCATTGTAGTTTTCATATTTCAGATGTCCTGAAGGAATTAGTTGATGTCAAGCGTGCTGCCTTTCCCTAATCGGACTTGTTCAGCCCTTTTTAACCTTATTACTGTTGATATTTTATATTAGTCCACATTGTCATTTTTAATTTGATCACTTTGTTAGTTTTTGTTTTATTTTGTTTATGATTGTTTTTGTTCCTGTTATAATAAATAATTGCATGAACTTGTAAGCCTTGCTATATATTTCTTAAAACAATCCTAGGAAACTATGATTTAATAGTATAGCCATCCAGATTGCAGTGGGTGGCCTCATCTACCCAGGTGAGCACCTCAGAAGAAAACGTGGCTGCCCTTCCCATTCATCGGAAAAAGTATTACTGGGGAAAGTGCCCTCGCTTATATGCATACAGCGAGATCTCCATTATATCCACACAATCAGCGGTAGCAGAATGTATTCAGTTCCAGCTGTCGGTTTGTGAACGAAACGTTTCGGAACAGCTTCGTGAACTTCCTTTTCAGATAGCTAGATCTGGAACAAAAGTGTGCAACCTTTTGTTATCCTGAGAGGTATTAATCATAATATTACGATATCTGCCAGCATTCAGTGCAGAATCATCATTAAACACGAACGGTTCCGTACTAAGTCAAGTAACCCATTGCGTTTCGTGGACCACAATGACATCAGGAATTCGGGTATTTGGATAAAATAGTTAACAGCAAAAAGTATCACAGCTTAATATTACAAACGTACACGTAATTATACAAAAAATGCTACAGAGAGGTAATAGATTAAGAGTATAGATATAAAGAGAATGTAACAACATTAAGACAATATTTCAAATATCCCTCTGTCTATTTAAAATAGGCTTGTGAACCTTTAAGCCTTCGACCTTATCTTCCTTCTTTAACCATTGTGGCTCATCGGGCATTGTAATTATAACCTATAAAATTAAATTAAGCTAAAGTAGGTGGTACGATTTTACTAGTACGGCCTCAACAAGGGCGAACAACAACAAAATTTGGGGTTTTACAAGTAAAATAGTACCAAGTAGGCTGAATTAATATATGTTTGTACCTTAGGATTAGTGAACTTTGGACCATAATTGTGATCTTCTGTGGCGCAATACCACATCGCTCCTTTTGATAAGACATCGATTCTGCGCACACCAGACTCATAAGTCTCAAAGACAGTTCCATTGGTCTGCCATTTTTCGGCACCTAGTGATATAACGATATATATATATGTCTAATAAACACGGATAGGGTACCTTGGCCTTGTAGCCAAATAGCGTAAACTTCACTCCTTCTACTGCCCAGTGAAAGATTAGATACTCTTTCTACGTCCTTCAACAACTCCATACAAAGTTTATAACTAAAACAACAGTTGCACTATCAAAACAAGTTAGTCAGCGTACTCGGCTGGCCAGTCATTCCTATTGCAGCACAACTCGCTAATTGTAATTTTCGGACGAATATGATCAATGAAATCACCCTATAACAATATGATACTCTCTTAGTGATGGAGAAAAATCGCTCAAATTCACGCACATAAACAGTCGTATCAAGTAAGAGAAAACCCACATCCAATCCAATTTCGTTGAGATCGATCACGAAACGGCGACCAGACTGGCCAGCGATAGCGAAGCAGGAGTTCACCTGCGGATCATTCTGCAACTCTTCGCTTGTTCCCATTGGGACCCGTTCGATAGATATCCTAAGCACGATGCTAGTAAAGAGGGTGTAAAGCTAACGTACTCTTCTGCATCACACATAAAAGTAACATTATGGACTCGCATCAACACTTCCAAGGTTGTGTCGGCTTCCATCGGATGAGCAAGATTTCTATTTAACGGCCTCTTGAAGTAGAGCTTCTTATAGTTGAACTGATACATTTTCGGCTCTGAATAAAAATATTACAATTATCAAAGCCAAGAAAAAAACTAGTTCTATAAACTAAATGTATTGTTAAGTACCACAATAATGAGTGGACTTTTCAAATGGCAGCATATTTCTTTCCATCGACAAATGTTAGAAAATAAGACAACTCTTGGGCGTATCATTTTCCTTTCTAGGTTTCTTGACTGGCAATTCACCTTCCTGATCAGGGGAAGGTAGAGGCTTCTGGAGTTCTTCCCAGTCTTCCGAGGGAATCGTGATTTCGTTTTGTATACACTTCTTACGCCAGAACTGATTATCCAATATTTCGTTAAAATACTCGCACGTCTAAAAATATATAGCTAGAACCAAAGTAGAATGCAATCCCACCTTTTCTATTTTCAGCAATGTTTCATAATCGCAAAATAAGAAAATTTTAAGCCACGTTTTCTCCGTCGACGACGTTGGATTAGATGATGCACGGATCGGATCAGATCCAAGAACTTTTGTGGTACTCGCCATTGCTGAAATAAAACGAAATGAGACAATAATTCAATGGATTCAATGGACATGAAGACTGATCTGAAAGTCAATTCTACTGACCCAGAAGCAAAATTGTGTATACGTGACTTTCGGAGCTGATAGAAAGTTAAAGGTCGGACTGGGCCGGCTTTTAAATTTTCCGCCTAAATTTTTGACAAACCGTTTCTTGCGAGGGAAACTTTCCAACTCAGCGCTGAGTAAACCCCTTGGATATTTATTAACTCGCTTTAGTGAACTCCTTCACGAACTCCCCAACGTATTCATGATCAATAGGGCAGCGCTATAACAACAAACCTAAGATGCGAACCACGATACGGTTTCGTCGATACCCACGCCATATTGGGATACTCATGCGTACCAAATGTCGTGAACGGTAGCTCTTCAGCCATGGCATAAACCATTAACCATTACACTAAAATAACACATATGTTTAGCATACAAAGACATTTTAAAAATTACATCCTGATATAATAACTAACTTTTTGCTTTTTTTCAATGAGATTCCATGGAATCCACAGATAACTCAGTTTTTGCAGCCAGTATACACGCAGCAATCGCTGGAGTACTCGTGTTTCGCATGCCCTTGTCTGCCCGCGCTCTCTTGCGAATATCGCGCCCCACCTAACAACAGCGAAATTTGAACAGCCGGCTGGTCCATAAAAGCGAAACACACGAGGCGAATTTTATTTTTCGGGTTATTTTTTTATATATATATATAAAAAAATAACCCGAAAAATAAATAAATATATAAGTTGTTTTCTTTTGTTCGAAGCTTATATATGAATGTTAGAATGTTTTAAATTTAATTTGCAATGGAAATATCCCTGTTGAAAGCTTGAAAATTATGTTTAAGTTGAACTGTTTGCTTTTTGCTTGTTTCTTTATTAATAGTTTCCATTATTGGGTAGGTAGAAGTATAGGCTCACTTTATAACAGCTCACTTTTAATAGCAATCTGTTGCGTTTTCTTTTTTACCGCTTTATGTAGTGTTGTTGTTGCGTCTCGTTGGCATTTCTACGATGCTTCGTATTGAACTTCATTGATTTGCCCTTGCCTGGTTCTCATTTTTTTCTTCAGTACATTCTCCAAAATTAGAGTTCATTGAATAATAATTGTCATCTTTCTCTGTTATTATTTCCCTATCACATTCACCGATTAGGTATTGCTGTAGTGATATAGATTACCACTCTAACGCGAATAGATTTCAATCACTATGCATCTCCTTATTGTTGCTCTTTCGTTTGCTATATCATCGACATATAAATATCGATTCATGTTCAGGGTAATGGCTACTTTGGCAGAAGAACTGCCTTTTGCCGCAGTTGTAGCCGATGATCATCTCACCATCGCGTGTTCTTCGTGCTTCTCATCTAAGGTTTGTCATTTTTCAATTCACAGATACCCTAATTTGACTTTTTTAATGATAAACTTATCTGTGCCGACACATATGCCACTGTCATGGTTCTTATTTATAAAACGAGTTTGGCATGATCTTGCCTCATTTTGTGAAGCCCCTGCGCTGAATTGTCTTGCTCTTGTTGTCAACAATATCAAAACCTAACTTTTCCGAATTTTATCCCGAAGATCTATAATTGTACTAGTACCAATAGTTAGATAATGCTAGCCCATTCTAGGAGGATCGCGCCATATCTCGGTGCACTCGATGCCGAGTCGTTCATTACTGCAGCAAAGAATGTCAAAAGAAGGACTGGACAAATCATAAGGTACAGTTTACACAACTTCTGGAGCAATCACGCAATGTGGATACGGAATCAGAAGAAACTCGGGAATATGGTTAAATCATTTTCTGCTAGCGAACTAGCGAACCATTGCCGAGTCTCGAGATGATGATCACTTTGGATTTTTGGATTATTTAAAATTCAAATGACAAAATCATGACAGAAAAACGTATTTATTTGATTATTTAAACCGGTGTTTTCAAGGGCATCCGAAAGATTGCTCGATTAGAGGGTATATTAAATTCTACAGAGTATTTTAACCAGCAAACGCGGGATTGTGCTCATAACTCAGTGAACGATTTTCTCATATTTTCAAAGCTGGCAGTATCAAAACTATAATTCAACCTTATCCATTTTCAGTACGAATGCTTATTTCTGGAGAATTGTTCACCCCGGATTCCAAGTTCGATGTGCCGTCTGATCGCCAGAATTGCTCTGAAATTGGAGCGAAACGAAACTCACGAACCAGCATTCAATGGAAGGGTCTATGAGGAGCTCATGGATCGTAAGTTTATATGATGGATTGATTACACTGGAACCTGGAAACCATGTATATCAAATATACATGATGTTGGCATAGTGGAAGAGTTTAATGGATACAGGAATGGAACCAGTTCATCAGGGGTTGTTAGCTAGAGTGTCGGCTGTAGGAACATTTTTGATATGCGGGCTGATCCGTCCACCCTTGTAGTTGATTACTCATGTTTATTTCGGTAAACGTTTGCTCTCTAACCTGGACGATATAATCAAATTTTGAGAATTCAGCGATGCTTAATTATTATAAATCTTATTAATTTCATAAATTTAGATCGGGACGAGATTCAAAAAGATCCGGAGCGTAGTGATTTTTTCGTCACTGTCTCGCACGTTCTCTACGAATACATGGGAGAGAAGTTTGTGCCGAAACCGGCCGTTCTCATGTCAATTTTCGGAAAGGTTAACTATTTTGTTCCTGCTGAATATTGTATACGCTATTTAGATAATAACAAACTGTTTCACCATATGCGACGAGTATGAAACTACTGGACAGGGATTGTATATAGGGTTAGATTTGCAGATGGTGCTATACTTTTCTATAGTTTAGGCTCTCTGCCCATGATCATAATTGTACTCCCGATGCCTACATCCATTTTGATGGTATCAAGGCGATTCTTCGATCACCGGACAGAGAGAAGAAATACAGTACGGATGTAAGGATTTTAGCGAACTTACGAATTATCACGAGGTTGATACATTCTAGTATCACCTTATCCAACTACGAGCAGAACCACAACTGGATAAGTGAACGCTTGCGGATAATAATGGGGATTATATAATTTTAATTATTTCATACTCACGGTGTTCCCATGCGAAACTGTTGAACTGTTCCCACGGTGTAGCCAATAACTATCCTTTTTTTTTAATATTTTTTTCGAACAGCATTTCCAACCGATGCAATTTTAATACTGAAGCTAGGCCAAATTTGCATCTATCGAGGAAAGTGTTTTCGTTTTACCTGACTGCATGGTGTGTTTTTGCTGACGAAATGATGAGATGTGTCCTGTTCTCTCCTTATTTTCTCGAAATTGATTTCCGTTTTTTCAGTTCTGTTTGAATATATCGATTGTTTCAGCTGACTATCTCTTACACGGATCTTCTTCAATCCAACAGAGAGCGGAAACAGAAACTGCTCTCCATGTACTATTTCGCATGTACATGCTCGCTCTGTTCAAATCCTACCAAGGTAATTTGGTTTGAGTTTTTGTCAAAATTATTTGTATTTTAGGATTTCCTCTATAATTCGGCTCGGTCAACATGCTGCTCAGACAGCTACTGTTTGCTGGATCCAGGAGCTTTGGAATTGACCTGCTTCAAGTGCGGATCAATTTCTGCGATTGATGTCGATGAGGTGTGTCACAGTTGACAGTTCAAGGAATATTGGTGGCACTTATATTCGATTATATGAAAACTGGTTGGAGCATCTCACATTCGGAAAAGGCCGAATCATCTATAAAATGGAAATTCAATCCATACTTTGATTAAGAAATACAAATATTTCATTGTTATCTGTGTTTGAATTACGAAATATCAGAATACTTTTTGCCATGTGTTCATATGTATTATTTAGGCCATCGCTGCCAACCAGGAGATCAGTTTCATTGGCGAGAAGATCAACAAGGAAAAGAAGTCGGATTCAGGTTAATTTAATGTGCAACTCCCCTCTAACTTATCAATTTTAGATAAAACCTACGAACTGCAGTCGTTGGTCAGGACGTATGAGAAGTTCTCAAAGGTGAGATTTCGCTATCGATTGGATATTGTGGGACGGACTGGCTGGATTGCTGCTCGTGCAGAATTTTATTGAAACCGAAGAATTGTTGTGAATCGATTTTTTAACCTGTTCTGCCCGAGCTGTTGCAATAATCCTGAAAAAAAAACATCTTTGGTTAGTCAGATAGTTCTCATTTCAAATGTTCAGATTCTTTCTCCACTGAATGTGAATTTACTGCTAATCACGGATAAGCTCTTCAACACAGCTTTGGAATTGGAGAATCGTCAGATGTGTCTCAAATACGCCCCTGATGTTCTAACCGCCTACAAGTAAGGTTCTTGCGAAAGTTGTAGATGTTAATGATTAATTTCAGGCGATATCTCCCAGTGGGTCATCCAGCCCTAACAACACGGTTGATGTCAATTGCAGTCGCCATGTCTTTTGAGAATCCGCCTACTGGCAGGGTTCTGGAACTTTTTGAGGAGGTACTTTTTATTAACTATGTTCTGTCGGTTGAATAATGAAGAAGTTTATGAATATATCAGCCGCTTCTCGACTCTCTGTTGTGGATTACTCATAGTAGCGCAGTTATTGTAATCAAAAACATGCAGTTTTTGGCAGCTCTATGAACTTCCGAAAAAATATCTGCTTTTCTCGGCTTGCAAATCCAAATTGCTAACCGATTATAATGCAGCCGTACTTCAACTAACCATTAGCCTGAATATTGTTCTATATTACTCCTAAATATTGTAATTTAGGTTTTTGCTGCTTCTTTGGTCAGTCATGGACCAAGACATCGCCAAACATCTGCAATAGATCATATGCTGTCCACCTACAGGATCAGACTCCAGCGGGATGCAAATTCATAGGATTTTAACATTGTTGTTTTGTATGTATTCACTTATGATCTTATTGTCTTTATTAAGTACGCGTATGTTTTTATTGTCCATATTTAATAAAATGTTTGTTATATTGACTTTAGGGCCATACCAGGTTCTCAATATCATTTGTATCTGCCAAGCCAGGGCTGTCAAAGTTGCGGGCCGGCCCGGGCCCGTCTTTTTTTTTGGGGAAACATCGGAAACTGTGCAAATGTTTCAAAAACGTGCAAAGCCCGGGCCTGAAAATCAAAATTTAACGGGCCAGTGACAACCTTTTCGTTGCGTGCATTTTGTTCCCTCTCTGTTTCTCCATTATTTTCTAGGTTCATTTTTATTCTTTATATTTATTAGTGTGCAACTTTCATTTATATTTAGAAATGTGTGCATTTGATCTCATGCTAAACAGTGTTCAGTGTAAGAGGAAATATCGTTCAAGCACAGTTCAGAAAGGTTTTGATAATATGGGTTAGTTTGTATTTGAGTTGCAATTAAAGTGATATACATTATTTTAGATATAGGCCTTGGTTTCTTAGACGAACGTTGCGACTATTATCAACCAGTACTTGGTCAGACGGGAACTAAGAGATCGTAAGTTTTCATTATTTTAAAATCACTAATTAGGCAGTTTTCTTTCAGCTATTCCGATGCTTCATCGGAATCATTCGCTCCTCTGTCGAAAATGGCGAAGACTGATTTCGTTGAAACCAAGCCGTTTGCGAATCAAGTTGGATCTGGTTGTGATTTGAGCATGGCCGATTTATTGAATGAGTACTTTCTACCTCAAGTACAATCAGTCCAGGAGCAAACTTTCCACCAATTGTTGGCTGACAAGCCACAAGAAGTAACGGTAAGTTGCTTTTTGGAAACTCTTGGCATTCATAATTCAAATATCCTTTAATTTCAGTTCACCGAAGACAAGAAACCTACCAACGTGCCAAAACAAGCTACCGATAAGAGAACGAAAAAGATAGTGGTTAGTTTATGAAATGTAAATGTTGCACAATTTCTTTATTAGCAACTTCTACATAACTGTATAGTTATATATTATTTTTCAGGTTGATAGGGAGAAGACCGTTTTCCACTATACTCACATAGTTGCACTGGGCTTAATGAATTCTCCAAATGAATTGGCTACTGCAACAATGTTATACAAATTCACAGAGTTAGTTACAAACATTCCAAATCGTTTTATAATATCGAATAAACGAGATAAAAATCATATAACGCGAATGTTTCAGATATCATTTCCCCAGTCTAACCGTTGGTGGCTCATGGAAGAATACACTACGCCATGCTCTAGCTGAAAAATATGGTTTCTATAAGAATAAGGTTAGTTTTAAAAATATAATTTTTAGAATTTTTAATCATAAGGTTTGAATTAATTTTTCTTTTTCAGAAAACTGCTCATGGCAATGCGTTTTACTGGGCTTTCATTCCTGAATGTCGAACTCATTTGATTCAAAAGGTTCATGATAAGGTCAACGAAAATGAAAGTTCAATGGAAAAGTTAATGATGAGAAATATTGGTAAGTGTTTCACTTATTACATACGAAAAAAATCGTTTCTTAGTAAACACTGGCTGCTGAATAGCGGTAATTGTTTGATTTGTCAATAGTTTCTTAACCTAGGGAGTCGTATTTTGAGACACCTATGCATTTAAGGGTGTAAGGGTTCGTTGCAAATAAAGAGGTTAAATGCCATCTGCTCCTAAACCTTAATTCTGTATCTATAACAATAATAGTTTTAGGCGATTTGCCAGCTCTACTTGCTGGAACCTTTTCTATACCGAACGATGACTCAAACATGGATAAACCAATTCCAAATATGAAAAAGGAACAACAAGCCAGCCATGTTAAGAAAGGGAAGCCCCTAGTACAGCATCAGGTTCGTAATTGTTCAAATTCGTTGATTCAATGCATTTTGAATGGTTCACCATTCAAACGATTCAATATATTTTCAGCCACAGTTCCATGGTCGTATTCCTCAAATCTACTGGAATCATCATCACATTCCATCAACTGCCTACGGGCCAAACTACAGTATCCCGTATCAACCTGCATATCAGCCACTGCAATACCAGCAGTACCACAATGGGTGCCGATTTTACTCACCGCCAATGTTCGATTCTGTGAACTCAGCCCAACGATTCATGGCTAGCACTAATGTAAGTTTGGACATTTAGGGACCTTTTAGATAGAGGTTTATTATAACCAAGAAAATACACAGCGGGCTCGAATTAGAAAACATTGTGTACAAAATAGTTGATTCTAAATCATTTCGTTTATTTCAGGATTATACTCAATATGTTCAACAGTATCGACGGACCGAGCCAGTTCTACGGGAAAATTTAACTAATTTGTAAATTTTGTAAATTTGTAAACTGATTAACCCAGTAATTGTTCATTCATGTGAATTAACTTAGTACAAATAAATATTTTCTATCAATATTGCAGTGAAATACAATAACACATAATGATAGCAAAGTTCTTACATAAGTTGGATCAAATCGTAAGCTTCCGAGTGCCTTGTTAAATGATTAATACATTTATATATAGCCCTAACGAAAGCGTCTAAAATTTAAGGCATACGGATCTGTTGGAAAGAAGACAAAAAACGAAAAAGAAGGCCGCTGCGCTATTGTTCGCAACTCGGCGAGTCGTGGCGACTTTTCTGATGTGCTGCCAAAGCACGGTTCTACATGATTCCAAAATTTTTCACATTCATATTGTTATTATCTCGTTCTTCATTGTTTATGATACAAAGTTTGTCAAATTGGTATTTAGGGTAATGGTTACGTTAGCTGAAGAACTGCCGTTCGCGGTGGTTGCCACCGAAGACAAAATCAACATGGTCTGCTCTTTCTGTTACGCAGCCAAGGTTCGTATTATTTTTCAATAAAGGCCAGGTATAGATAGGAAAAATCTAGCATAACAAGTGGTTGTGACTTTGGCAAACGTTTGCGTAATCTTCGAGTACATGTTTTTTATATTTAAATTGTGCGGATATTTTGAGATCTCTATGATGGTGCTTTCTAGCTCTGTTCAATTATGACCGTAAACCATTACATTTGCTATTAAACGATTACATTAGACCGATATTCTCAACCTCTACTCACTCAAGTGATATTAGGTACATAATTCGCTTTTCCAGAAATTTTCACCTTTATCTCGATGCGCTGGATGTCAAGTCGTACACTATTGCAGCAAAACTTGTCAGAAGAAGGATTGGGTGGATCATAAGGTTTGTTGTTCGCATTTTCCATAGTTGCATCAGTAGTCTCGCAGTTTTCATAGATGAATTATTAAGCTATTGAGCTATGTGAAAATTCAAATCTTCAATTTGCTATGAAGTTGACTTTTTTTAGCAAGAATGCAGATTCTTGATCAACTTCGCTCCCCATGTTCCCAATTGGATGTGTCGTTTAATCTCCAGAATCGCTCTCAAGTTGCAGCGTGGAGACGAATCCGAAAAACCGGCATTCAATGGACGCGTATATGCGGATCTCATGGATCGTAAGTTTAGTTTTTAGCGTCATCTCTAATTGTAGTGACGATATTGTGTAATGAATCAATGCCCATTGCGTTTCTGTGTAAACGATACTGAGAATAGTCTACTAACGCAATAAGTGTCCTAATTGAGTTTACAATAAGAATATTACTTGTTAACCATAAGTGTTGTCTTCAGACCGTGAGGAAATTCAAAAGGATCCTCCAAGTTCGCGACACGTGACTCTGCTATCAGACGTGGTCCGCATGTATATGGGAGAGAAGTTCGCCCCTAGTCGAGATCTCATCATGGAAATATATGGAAAAGTAAGACGGAATGGTTTTTGTAAATAAAATGTATACCTTTTTTAGATTTCAACAAATAGTTTTGATGCAGGTTCGGAGTGTGCTGGAGCTGCATTGTATTTAGGGTTCGTTTGCGATCAGTCTATCTCCCCGGTGTAGATTGTCACTGAGTCGCCGTGCTCATGTTTTAATTTTATGGGTAGAATGCTTCCTCAGTCTCGAGGAACCTGTAACCTTAATTTGTTGCTGTAATTGTAATCTGAGCGACTAACACGATGAGCTCCATTAGATAACCTGAAACTTTGGGCAAATTTTAAAGTTGTTAGCACCCGTAACTATTGAAAAACATGTATGTCCACCTATAACTGTTCTGCGTTGAAGATAGCATGACACCATACGGCGTCGTTACCAACCGTAACTTTGAAGATTTTTTTTATCGCCTCCTATTCCACCTATGAATGTTCTACAGTCAAGATAACATGACGCCATAGGGCTGTGCTTGCAGCCTCCCTTTTCCAAATAATTTCATGTTTTAGCCTCTCAGTCCATGACCACAGCTGTGCTCCGGACGCCTTCGTTAGTTTTGACGGAGCCAAGGCTGTTCTCCGCTCTCCAAACAAGGAAATGAAATATTCCAAGGATGTAAGTAGCTTAGAAATAGTTGAGTCTCCTTTGTATTCTGGTACAATGTTATAAAGCATTATTTTTTTCAGCTTACCGTACGCTACATAGATGTGCTTAAATTGAAGAAAGATCGCCAGTATCTACTTTCGTCCTATTACTTCGAATGTACTTGTAAACTTTGTTCGGATCCCACAAGGGTATGATAGTTCTCCTAGTTCAGTAGTATCTGTGATATTCTAGGATTTTATGTTCAACTCAATTCGCTCAGTCTGTTGCCCAGACAGTTACTGCCTTTTGGATCCAGATGCCAAGGAATTGAACTGCAACAACTGCGGAGCAATTGGTGATATATCCGTAAAGCAGGTGTGTCGTCTCTCAAACGGTTTTCATCCTGGATTCATCTGGTCAATCATTTCTTACCGATTCTTTAATTGTCCTATCTCGCAACTCGTAGTAACTGTAACTTTATCAAACCTATTGCTATAAAATTTTGCTGCTAGAAAAACGTCTTTTCTAGGCAGTTACAGTAAATGAAGAGGCCTATGCCTTCGCCAAGATGGTCAGGGAGGAATCAAATGCGAATCCTGGTTGGTTGTTCAAGTTCAATCCGAGCTAATTAATTTTTTTCTAAGATACCCCAAATGGTCTGCAGTATATGGCGGAGAAGTATGACACATTTTTGAAGGTGATTTTTTGAATTGTCAGAACTACAGCTTACGAATGATTCGCCTGTACTTATCACCATTATGAGCCTAATTAGTCTATTTAAACTGGAATTGTTTATAATTTCTTGGTTCTAGATTCTCTCTCCGTTCAACCTGAACCTTATGATGATCAACGGTCGACTCATTCTCAGTGCGGTTAGACAGAACAATTTTACTGTCAGTTTCAAATACGGGCTGCTGCATCTGCCCGCTTACAGGTTAGTCGCATGCTTATTTGCTTAACTATTCCATTTTTTTCAGAAAATATATCCCCGTTGGTGATCCGAGCCTCACTGAACGGTTAACTCGAAGTACAGCTGCTACTTTCCGCGGTAGTGCACCCAGTAACGAGATTCTGAAGCTCATGGAAGAGGTTGGTTTGGTAGACTGTTTCTACGAGATGCCTATCCTATGTTTCTTTCCTGTTACGGAATGCCTTAAATTAGTCTAAACTGCGGTTGTGTTCCTATATAAAATGTTATATTTCAGGCGGTTGCCATGTCTTTGGTCAGCCACGGGCCAAATTCTTTCCATACTGTCACTCTCAAGGAGAGGGCCGCAGTTTACCGATTGCAACTTCAACTGGGAATAGACCTGTGAGGTCATTTCATTTGTTTATTTGTTGATAGTTGCATACTTTTGTTAAAATTATTTGTTAGATTTTGTTACCTGTATAATAAAGCGATTAACCATTCAAGCTCATTGTTGTACCACCGCTAGTTTACGTTGTTAATGCAGAGTTTAATAAAGTCTTGGGTTTTCATTGCACTTAATCATTGTTAAGGTACTTGTTATACCTATATTGTCTACTGAACGTTTAAGGTAAAAAGCCTAAGCCGCACGCTAACGGGCAAGGGCCGGCCCCAGGGCTGGCAAAAGTACGGGCCGGCCCCAGGGCTGGCAAAAGTACGGGCCGGCCCCAGGGCTGGCAAAAGTACGGGCCGGCCCGGGCCGATGTTTCAAAAACATGTGCAAAGCCCGGGCTGGCCCGGGCTTTTTGAACCGCGTTTCGTT
>JAQGAV010001656.1:0-19557 GCA_034691345.1 Phasmarhabditis papillosa
AAATCGACTTCCCGCGCAAGTGCGGGCCGGCCCGGGCCGGGCCGGGCCGAGAAAATTTTCACCTGCGGGCCGGCCCGGGCCGGCCCGTAGCACCCCTGTGTTAGGGTACCTCCGGTGCGCATATTGACTTGTTGCCATTTTTCTATTCTATAACCGGTTTTCTTCTAACCTCTATTAGAAAATCGTACGGTGAAATCAATAAAGTTCGGTGATTGCTAGTCCTTGTTAACATGCTACCGGTTGGTTTCACTTGGATATTTTACTCTCCGATATACTTTATGTTCTTCCTCGTAACCTAGTTTAGGCTAGAGATTCCCAATATTTGTCAACACCAGTTGATTCATCGCCTTTTGTTGATTCAGTGCAATGATCGTTTTGTCATCATGTTCTTCACACTTTAGCATGACTGTCTTTTTCTTATCTGTTTTTTTAAAATTTCACTTTCAGATTTGAATGTAAACTGTGTTTATGTTCGATGTTCATACTGGGAATTTTGATGTAATTCAATTTTCTTCATTCCTTGCCAATCGACTCCGAGTTAACGGCACTTTGTTATCAATAATTGTTGCGTACTGACGCATTGCATTCAATCAATCTATATTTGAACGAATTTTAATTTGTAAGTTTATTTTGCTATTTTCCGTTTCTAAATACTAATTTTACTGATATTCCTAATTGCTTTGATGTTTACGAATTTGTAGAGTGTGTACTCGACCTATTTGAACCAACAATCCGGGCAATTTCACCCCTGAAAATAGTTTATTGTCTACTGACCGGTTCCTTATACCGGAGCAGTTCCAAACACTAAAATAAAACATGTTGTTTAAGTTACTATTTCAGCTCATTTGTCGTCGAATGATGACGGCGCATTCCACTTTTGACACAATCTCGCTGATTAGTCGAAGTTCCATCAACCAGACGCCATGGGCCACAATTTTTGTTGAAAAGATTTATCAGGTTTGTTTGGAAGAAGCGAACGGTCGAAGTTGTTGTTTCATTCATTTGCAGGAGGTTGCAGTCCGTTATATTCTGTAATTATACCTATTCTTACAGTTTGTAAAAAAAACTATTTTACCCATCCTTTGGAGTACAATTGCTTATTTCAGATCCTGAATGCCTGTCATCCAAGAATAGCAATCGACCAAGATGCTGTGATGTACATCAAGGATCTGATCAGCCAGCTGATTTCTCTAGGACTGGAGCAGAAATGCACAAACATAGTTGATCTTGACAACTATTACACCAAGATGTTACCGAAACGGTGTGAACATTTTGCAAGGGTTAGTTAAGTGTGCCATGTGTCGAAGTTCTATATTAGTTGGTCGCTTAGTGAATTAATCAGAACTACTGCAGTAGCAGATTTACCCTAGGTTGTTTTCGAAAGGATTTTGGAAGATAAACTCGGTAGCAGGGCTGAGCGAGTGCGAATTTTTTTCGTTGCACTGATTTGTAAATTATTTCCTCGGCTGAACTGGATCCTCTCGCTTGTGCCCAACCTAGCTTTAGCCGAACGCCGAGCCGCTTATATCCACTACGGTTTATTTAGCGTTCGATTCAATTTTTGCACTGGCAAGATCTTGGCAATGATCCAACTGCGTATACGCAAGGTGACAGATTGAAGAATGACCTTATTCTGTAATTTTCATGAATATTTCTGCACTGTTATTTTCTATTGCGGACTGCTGATTAATGTAATCAGAGAAATAAAAATATCTCAAGCAAGCAGAGAAAAACGCAATTTCAGTTACTAATTTTGTGTGGCCCCGATTTATCCGTGCTGCTCATTCCTTTACCGAAATATGAAATTGAAACTTAACTGTTCTCAGGGATGGCAACGGACCTGACTATTATGCAGTTAGCGCTATGCGCTAACTAGCCCCATTTTGGATATAACTTATGATTAAGATAACTGTTTTCAAGCATCAAAATACTTGATTATTGCTCACATGTTATACTGCAGTATCCAAGCAACTAAACACATGATATGACCTTCATGTTGCTCCAATTGTTAGCGGGAAAACCAAAAGCATAACCAAAGTTCTTTTAAGTCAAGTTAGTAGTACAACATGAGAGCAATAGTTTGGTAAGTTGCCGCTTCCGAAATACTTAAGATAATTATGAGATATTGTCCGACCCATTGCCAGCCCTGACTGTACTGAATACACCGTGCATACAACATGTTATTTTAGGAAGCCTACAACCAGACTATGAGTCAACCGGTTTCCATAAAGAAACGCTTCAACAGCAAGCCGAATGATTTGCAGAGCAGGATGGTATCATTAGTGAAGGTTTGTTTCAGAGATAAACGGTTCTTATTCTTTTCTTAGGAAAGCCTCGGTGTGCGGGAAAAAGAAAAACACGTCAAAGAGAAGGAACTCTCAAGGATGGCTCAATATCTGATTGCGTTCGGTGAAACAATCACAGAGGTTTGTGCACTTTGCGGATATGTTGAAATCATCTCATTTAGGATATGTTGAAATGGACCGGCAACTATGTAAAGCACATACGAGATATCGAGCCAAAAATCAGCCTGCAACATTTGAAAACCACTGTATCTGCAGACAAGGTAAAAAATAAATACATGAGCATAATATTTTCGTTGTTTCCAGATGCTGATGGATTTAAACTCATTCCTGAATAACGAAGACGATGATGAAGTCTACGGCGGCCCTCTATCTTCATTCTATGACTACAACGATAACGATGTAGAGGAAGAAGCTGTACTTTCGAAGGACTCCACTTATGAATCGGTAATATTTTCTTCTACTTCTCGAAATTGTTTAATATGTTAGATATCGTCCGAATTCTGGCAGAGTGAGAAGGCCTACCTCAAGGATCTGAATAAGGCCAACGTTTTTCGTCGTCGACTAGAGAGCAAGTTATCGGAAGAAGACCGAGTTAGTTTCTGCAGTGAAATGTTGTAAACATCTATTTTCCAGCATTACGTGAAGAATCTGTTTGGAAATTTTAGCGATATTCACGAGTTCACGACCAAGCTTGAACGACTTTTGGAGAATACAAATGATGTGGACACTCACTGCGTTGGAATGGTCATTTGGGAAATGGCGGAGGTCAACGAATTTGAAAGGTATATCAGTTTTATTTACGGAAGTTTGAAATGATCATTTAGTTACCTCTCCTATGCGCTGAGAGACCGAGAAGACCTCGAGGAAGAGCAGCTCCTAACTGTGACCATTCACACAATTATTAGTGAACTGACCGGATCACCTAAATTCATCAAGCTGTTTGATGTTTGTGAAATGCAATATGTTTTATAAATACTATTTGTTTTAGGAAGATACAAGTTCCACCATTCTGAATGGCGTGACTTTTCGATTGGCTCTCAAATACACCTTGCCTGACCTGTTGCAACTTCCCCTACTTCACTTCTCCAGATATTTGGAATTTGTAAATGTAAGTAGCTTACTTATTGTACATATAGGGTTGATCATTTTAGTTTAATATATCTAGTGGTAGGTTTACTGTCGTTCTTGTGAATCCTGTGTATTTAGCACTTATTTTGCAGCAACGGCGATATATTCAATATTCTTTCAGAAGCTGCTCCGATGCTCAGCCAATGATGATGATCGCTCCGACCTTTCCAACTCGAAGCGATATCTCGCCAAGTTGGGACAGCGTCTGGAGAGCTTCTGTAATCAGATGATGGAATTGAAGGATAAACTAAAAGTGTAAGTTCAATATATAGTTCATCATGTCATTATTTATTTCGTGTAATAGAGACCAATCTAAATGCGAATCGTCTACACAACAATTGAGGAAGCTGAAGCTCATAGAAGATTCAATTGATCAGTTCCAAGGATATCCAGTTGGAAAAACATGTCGCGAATTATTGAAAGGTAATATATACTATCATATTTCTTACTTCTGCATAATTTATTTTCAGAAGGTCAGCTTCAAATGGTGCGGCCGTCGCTAACAATGCCTGGTGAAACACCGATTATTAAGAAAGGACGGTGGTTGACGGATAGGTAAGCTGATGTTTTATCGGCAAACATTACACCACCATCGGAGTTTAAAAAAATGAATTCTGAATTGCAGGTATCTCTTCTTATTCGACCAACTGCTGATTATGTGCAAGAAACATCGCACTGATCTGAAATTCAAGGATAGGACTGCGGTATCATTAATGGATGTTGTGGATATTGAAGATAATCATAGTTCGTTTCCATCTGATATTTGTCTCAATTCTGATTTATTTAGTGTTCACAAATGCGTTTCGTATAGACATCAGAGAAATGGGCCGTGATAGGTCATATACGATGCTGTGCAAATCTTCAGATGAGAAGTTCAGTTGGATGAACGTGTTTGTTAACGTCACCACAAAAAGGTATTGCTTTGTAATCACTGCATTAATGTATATTTATTATATGCATTTCAATTCACCCAAACTTTATGATATTTTCTTCAGCTTGATTGAGCGCCTCTCTGATGTACATGAGAAGGAAGAGCGAAGGCGAAATCCACTAGTCATTCCTGGACCGGAACAATATAGGTTAGCATGTGTGACAATATCTTGACTTATTTCCTTTTTCAGGTTCGGTGAACCAGACAGCGATGATAACATCCTGTTCGAGGACTATACAACAAGCAGTGGTCAGCCCGTAGTGAAGAGTGGCACTGTATTGAAATTGGTGGAAAGACTGACATATCACAGGTAACACAGAATTCTGTTTTTTTTTAAACCGAGTGTTTATTTTAGATATGGCGATGGCAAGTTTATGTCAACGTTTTTGATTTCGTACCGGTCGTTCTGCACTCCGACAGAGTTGCTGGATTTGCTAATCGAACGCTTCAATATTCCAGTTCCATTTAAGCTGCAACCACAGGAAATGAGGTGAGATTAGTCATCCATTCAGCTGTATCAAAATATTCAGAAGCTTGTCGGGAGGACCCCTCGCTGGCCGTTACGACACCGTCCAATCGCACGGATTGTCTGGGAAACCGCTTTATTCTCCCATGTATGAAGAGAGTTACAAGCGGTTTCAAAAGGAATTTGAAAGGCCTATTCAGAAGAGGTTGGTCTTCATTGATTTATAAAATTATTTTTTCTATTCCACAGGGTTCTCGTTGCGTTAGATAACTGGATCAAGAATCATTGGTATGACTTCGAGAATAACCCGACAATGGTCGACACAACGAAGAAATTTTTGCAAATTTCACAAGAAAGTCATGGAAAGTTGGAGAAACAGACTAGAAAGCATTGTAAAACAATAATGGTAGGTCTAATCAATTGATAACATCAACGCAGTAATTTTGTTAAGGCTCGTATTGACAAACAAATTGCTAAGAGCACAACTCCATCATTTGATTCAACAGTTCCTCCAAGCAGTCATCAACATACTGCCTTTGATTGGGACCTAGCCCAAAATTCATATGCAGCTCAGCTTGTGAGATCAAAGTACCCTGAGGTAATAAAACTTAACATTTGATTTGCATTATATAAAAGTTATAGGTGTTATGGCATGCCGCTAAAAAGGGTGATGTGTCAAACTACGACATTTTAACTCTTCATCCACTCGAGATTGGAAGGCAGGTAATTGTACTCTTGTCAGTAAGTATATTACTTGGGAATTTTAGTTGACGATTCTTCACTTCGATTTATACCGTGCCATTAAACCAATTGAATTAGTTGGTGGTGCATGGACAAAGGATGACAAGCACGAGAAGAGTCCGCAACTTCTGAGGTTAACGGAACATGCGACTTTGGTAAATGACTTCTCAAATTATGTTTATCTATTATAAATTCAGCTTTGCCATTGGGTATCTCGATCGATTGTGGAAACAGAATCCCTAGAGGAACGTGTATCTATTTTTCATAGAGTTCTAGAGGTACACCTATTTTATTTCGAAACATCGCATGTTTCTTTTTAAGGTGATGTCCGTCTTCGAGGAACTGCATAATTTCACTGGTTTGGTTGCCTTCTTTTCGGCCCTCCAGTCAGCTTCTGTTCATCGTCTCTCTTGGTGCTGGGATGTATGTGAATAATATCTTTAAAAGTTAAAGTCGATAGATCTGATCAATTAGATAGCTGAATCATTTTTGCTAATAGGATTCGTATTTACTCATCTTCGCTCTGTTGAATATGCAATATGTAATCATAATATACCCTTGTGACGAAACCAAATTTTGTTTCAATCGTAGTTTAATTATTCTTAGAATTTGCTTATTTACTGCCCTACAGACGAGCGTAGGGCATGATATGAATTATTTTCGTATAGGGTTGTCATTGGTGGCATACCTTGTTGAAATATACGCAGGACTCCAAATTTTTGAGTTTCGATTTCTGGAGAGGAACCTGGAAATCAAGGACTTTAAAAAAATAATGATGATTTATAAAGACCAAAATAGCGATTCCGCCACAGGAAAAATTTAAAGCAGCTGGTGGGACCACTAACTTTTAGGTTGAAATTCATAAGAAAGGACCCCTTAATTATGATCACTAAATGTTGCTCGACCTGGACTATAGTCTACCTCTATGAGGATTGTGTTGCGAAACGAAATACTCCTTAACTATATTTAACTATATACATCATTGTTTGTCTCTATTATATTTATTTCTGTATTTTCAGCGTCTGGATCAAGAAAAGAAGAAATGTTATGATCGATTCTACAATCTTTGTGACCCTCATTGGAAAGAGATGCAAAAGAGGATACAGTCAGTGAATCCGCCGTGCATTCCATTTTTCGGTTGCGATTTTGCTGATCTTTTTCATATTAATTCATTATTTTAGGAATGTATCTCACGAACATTATTTTTCTTGAAGATGGAAACAAGACGTTTGTCACTTCTCCAAGTGCAAATCCAAAGGAGCATCACAAAACTGTACATCGTATAACACTTCACTGTTATTTTCTACATTTAGAACTCCCGGGAAGATAAGCGACGAATACTGGTTTCGTTCTTCAAGTGTCGTCGGATCTCAGATATCATTCGTGAAATCCAGATGTACCAGAACCAGCGATACGATTTGACTACAGAACCTAGCATTAGGGTTAGTGGGGTTACAGATCTCTTTCGCTAAGGACAGATTTCTAAAAATAGTGTGTGGATATGGCATCAACTCATTACGGCTGAGTTCGTCGGAATTTAAAAACTGTTCTGAAATGAGGATTTTGTCCCGTGAGACATTATTATATGGGTCGGTATTCGCTGGTCTTTAACTTTCCCACACGGATCTGCGGGGTGTCTTTTTGTCTGCTGTTCCCACTATTGTGTGAATCTCCATCAGTCATTCCTAAGTAGTAGTATTTTGTATGCGATATTTTCCTTGAAAACTGTTCTCAGTCGTTTTTATTTTATTTAAACTAGACAACATCTGCTCCTTGCTGGTTGTTCCGTAGTATTAATATAATTTCTACTAATTACAACGCTGGAAAGGAATAACATTCTACAGTTTATAGGCAGGTGTCGGCTCTTTAGATCGAAGGTGTTTCTGCCCCCTCTTAACCTCACTCGCAATAATCTTATCACATATTTCCATGTTTCTCCTATTGACCCATGGTGGTGGATACATATTGTTCCTTAGAAATCATTAGTTGTCGCTCTTGATAGCACCCATTACTAGATGTGTGCATTATGGACGATTTATAGGGCATCTTGTTTGCTAAATTAATACCAGATGTGAGCAACAACGTGGCTCGTAGAACCCACACTACTAGCCTTTTTGCTGTTTCCCAAAGTCTTTCAGAATTGGATGTGCGCTTCTTTTCCCTCGAAAATGAATAATCATTTCCCTCTAATTGTTTGAAACCTTTTAGTGAGATTATTTGTTCCTCGTTTTATTAGATTTGGATGTCATTCGAAAGCCGTTTGAAGTCAGTTGCTCGTTTAGTCGTCATTGACTTTTCATTCTCTTCATACGATCTTAGTTCATACCTCATTGCAATTGTTCAGGTATTCTTTGTTTACTGATATGTTAGCCTTTGATAGCGACTATGATACCTTGCCGCTACTGACGAATTTGGATGACAGAGCTTCGTACCCCCATATTCGCCGGACCAATCGGAGAACGCTGGCAGATATAGTTGGAAGAATGAAGGTGAATTCTTCAGTAATAGCACGTTATTACAACAATTTTTTATTGCCTTACTGGCTAATTTTTGGTGTTTGCAATGTGTTATGGTTATTGGGAAGTGTAACTTGACTGTTAACACATTTCTAGACATTTTAGTTCTGTGTTTGACAGTTTTCAGCAATTAGGTGATGGTGTTAAAACTTGTGGAGTTGTGGCAAGTTGTTCTGTTGGAGAAGTGTTATTAGCACCCACAGTTGACAGTTTTTCTTTTCTTTTCACTTCGTTGAATAGGTGTAATTACCTCCAGAGGTTATGTTGATGGTAGGGGCGGAGTCTCCCTCCTTCACAATAAAACACCCTATATCTGTTGGACTTCTTGTCCATATATTCGGCTGAACTTTTTAGGTTCTTTTTTCAGTTTGTTAATTATTGACTGATCTTTATCTTCTGCTTGCTTCCGATAACTTTAAGCCGACATTTTTCAGTTAATTTCCAATTTCTTTAAGAAGTAGAGTGAAAAACTAAGCATTCTGATCGAGATGTCAGTCTGTGTCTACGCGATGCTTTCCACCTCTTCAGTAAGTTCAGCCCGTGACTTTTATATTGTTTGAAGATGTCTGGGATATGCTAAAAACGTGAACACACCGATTTTGGGGTTTCCATGCAATTTTTCATTGGTTTACTAGTCCTTTTTCGACAATTGTTCACAAAATATTCTAATCTCCTCTACCTATTTCTGTCTAGTTTGAACTCGTCAAGCCAGTAATCCTTTTCTCCCTTGAGCATCGTTTCATTCTTACCTTTGATATGCTGTGATACTGGAGGGTCTAATTCCCATTATGTTGCCTTGTAATTTGTCATTTTCCGTCAAAAACGACCGATTAGATAAGTTGCTAATGGGAAGCACATTCCCCCCATAATTGCTCATCGTCATGTGAGATTAACTCAGACAAGTTTCGCGCCCAAAAAGTTAATAAGTTACACTAAATACTTTTCTAAATAAAATAATCAGATAGGTTAAATTACATGATTCCGAGACACTAGGAAGGGTGCGTGACTGTCGATATTGTATTCGATATTTGTAGTACTTGGAGCCGGCCGATCCTACGTTTGCAGTATTCATGTTTGGAACCACATGAGTACTGATAGTGAGCACAATAGCAGGAGTGCTATACTTTTCGCAATATTTTGAGTACTAAAGTTAAAACGTTGAGCTTAGCTCACCCTCTAAGTCGTAAACAGTTTCCCCTCATAAAAGTGAGCCGCTGTTCACATTCATTAACATACTGTTGTACTTCAATGCTAACAGGAAACCTCTCTTTTATACTAAAAGGTTTTTTACTTCTTTTGTAATGCCGCCAAATGAGGTACTGTGGTACAATCTTTCTATTAAGGTCTACCTTCCCACTGTGAATTTGCATCTAAGTGTTAATTAATCCAATCAAGTGATTCTTGACTATTGACCAATTCTGCCGACACTAAACAGAATTGAAAAGGTTATTATACTATTCTCACTGCGAGGTATATGACTTATTGCACAGCATGAGTTCCTAGGGTCATAGATTCATCATTGGCCCAATAATGTCGTAAGTAATGGCATAGTCGAACTCAAAAATAAATAGGTCGTGTTCAAAAATTTAAAGGCTGATCTCGTAACACGTTTCTCCTCAACGCTTGCTGAATATGCAACATTCTTTTCGCCGACCGCTAGCCTTTTCGATCCTGGAAAAGACTATAACCTGAATTTATATGAAATGCAAGGGTTGTCAAGAGTTGTCAACAATATTTCCTTCTGGTTTCACGTGTTACATTTTTGTTATATTTATGTTCAGTTGTTACATATCGGTGTTTTTGACCGTAAGGGTCGGAGATGACGCAATGTAGTGACATTAAAAAGTTATTATAGATGCCGCTTCGGTAACTGTACAAGGGCATCCTGTTATCAAAAAGATGTTACACCATGAGTGACCTGTAGTCTTTTTAACTTGGAATTATGTACCTTCTCTTATCATACATATCTTTAATAGTTCAATAAGTTTACCGAAACTTTCTTGTTTTCTGCTTCAACTTGCTAAGTTCGTAAAATAATATATTTGAAACAATCCATCTTACTAGATAGAGTTATCATTAGCTGATATATTTATTCCACCTGAGCTATATTTCAAGTTGCTCATAGCATTTCTTCTTTTTGTGTAAGTTGCGTAATTTCTGCTAGCGTCTTACTTTGAGTGTGCAGCTGTGGTGCATCTGTGTGCACTTCTGATGAAGATTAGCCCCATATAATAGTTAGGTGAGAGATATACGCAATAGGATGAGTGAAGAGCCTCTACATTGAGGACAGGTGGCTAGCCAATCCAACTTTCCCAGTGCAAAATTGTTGATTTTGAATCGTAGCCAACTGAGCCAGCTCTCGGGGAAGTATAAGCTCGATATTATTGGGGATCTGATATGAGATGGGAAAGCGTCATCCGTTTTGGTCTTCATTGAGAAATCATTAGTTCTTGGAGAATTTTAAAATCATTTATTTAATTGAATGAGTGGCGGATATTTGCTTTTGCAGACTGTTTGACCCCGTGTTTTTAAAATACAGTGCTCACACCTGGCCCCTAGTTTCCGCCTATTGTTTATGGCTACATGAGCTACGATACTAATGTAATTACACTTGTTTTGTAGTACAAAACGCAGACATTAGATATTTAGGCGGAAATAGCTGCTAGGCTAGATTGGATAAATATCCCATTTTTTGAGCATGCATCTGTGACAAGTAGCCGTGACTCAGTTTCTAAGATCATGGCATTCGTTCGGCTGCTACCAGCTGTTCGTGGTACCTTGAATGTAACCTGAAACGTCCAAGTGTTTACTATTGACGTTTTAAGTTAGCCTTTGAACAATTTCTCAAACAAATGAAAAAACAAGTGGAATTTGTTTCGCGATGTGTTGCGTTCCGCATTCTTGCACACTTCTGCATGATCTTTGATTACTTTTCTTCATATTTCTTTTAGTTTTGCAAAAAATGATAAAATAAGTCCATTTCCGGGAAATGTTATTGTCCTGTAGAAGAATACTCGTTCTCCCTTACAAACATATTCCTATGCATAACTTGTTCCTGCAAACTAACTGATGTCGCCTGATAAGATTTTCAATAGTCTTTCCGCTGTCTATAGAAGATTATGTGCTGGCGTATCAGCATAACAAATTGCTGCTGAAATCATGCTTGTTCGCAATTTTTCAGGACCCCCTTTAGTTGTTTAATTGTCTGACTTCAACTTCTCTAAACATTCTTTTGATATTTGACAATTTGAAACACATGATTGTCATGGTAGTCATATCAATTCAATTGTTACTATTACAGTTATCATAATCGATTTATTACCAGTTATTTATTTAATCAATCATTGACATTCTACTTAGGCGACATTGGGGTTCCGGTTGTACTAACATGGGGTGGCTGGCTGCGAGTTGATTGTCTATCTCAATAACACTAAGAATTACTGTCGTTACAACAGCACTTCTTCACTGACTGTTCCTAACTGACAGAACAGGAGTGCGCCCCTACTATACCTTGTTAGTCTTTGGACTTCCCTTCTTCCAAGCGAACTAAATGACATCCGACAGACGCTATTTTTAGCTGTTACGCCGCTATTTTTGATCGGTTAATTAGATATCAGTCGAACACTTCTTTGAACCTGATCAAACTTATTTTCCCAAAACAAGTAGTTTTCGCTGAAGCGGTCTATAAATTATTTTAGCATTTCAATTTATGACACTCAGCTGGCGTAATCATAGGCTCCTTATTTCTTCTAACAACTTCCGGTCGTCGTTTGTCTTTCAACTCTCCACAATCAGAATTAATCTGAGTGTAGCCCACGGGGAGTTGTTACACTTACAACATTTGGATCATTGCAGCCACCGAATCGTAGAATAGAATGATTTTACCCTTGGAATTCTAGTCATGAACAAACTGTTTTAAGTTTTTCGGACTTTCACCTAGCAGCTGAACTGATTTTGCAGGAATGTATCAAAAGACATTATTTGCTACTTCCTCAAGCTTAACTATAAATATTTTTTGAATGAGGGTGGTGATAGGTGACCAACTGACTCTTCGGCGGCCTCTTTGCTGCTTCAGCTGAAGAGGCTCGGAGCGGAAGTACAGCAAGTCTTGCCCTCCGTGATGTTTAATGACTTTTGTTGCTGACAGCTGCGATGATCATTTGTCGCTTTTTTTATAATAAAAACCGACCGACTGCCTCATAAACTCCTCTACCTCTCATCAACTGGAGTGGTTCCAGATTCTGTAATCCGCCTATCCACTCATACTAGCATTTCCTTGAACGATTCAGAATGTTGATTCTGATTTGGGTTTCTGAAAAAAATAGAAACTTCCGACAATATGTAAGTTTTTTTCGTTCTTTGTTGCATTGAGGTTAATTTAGTTCAAAGGCTCACTTTAAATTATTTACTAGAGCAGAAGCCTCTTAAGATAATATATTTCGCAGACTCTGTTCTAAGAACCTTCCTCAATTGAAGACATTTGTCAGTTTGATCCTTTTTCTGCACTTCTATGCAATGAGCTGAGTTACTTGCAAAATCTGCATTATAGATATTTGAGCTTGCTTGTCACTTTGGGTTCACTTCCTTAATCAACAGAAAATAAATTATCTCTAAAGGGTGGCGGTGCGCGATTCGCTAAGTCTCTCATTCATTGGGTGAAGGGTGATATTGACCACTATTAGCAAACAGTTCCCATTAGGCGGTGTGATTATTCTATCTACCAAGTGAGCATGTGATTATCTTAAACGGAAATAACACCAAAACGAGAAGTGTAAAAACTTGCGGGGTTGAGAGTAGGGTGGATATATATGCATGTGACCGGTACCAATCATAGGTGGAATAGGGTCGGTCGTTTAAAAAAAAGGTTCAAAGTTACAGGTGGTCCCAGGTAAAAAAAAAGGCAAAAGTTACAAGTCCACACTAAAAATGAATCACAAAATTTGGTTCAGAAAAATGAATTCAGCGTAAAATTTGGTTCAGAAATAATTATTTCGACGGCGGTCGTTTCGACTGGGGGTCCTCTAACTAACGACCGGGGGTCCTCTAACTAACGACCGAAACGACCACGTACGTTCTCAGCTACCGTAATAATTAAATAATGGCGCCAAATTGCGTACATGGACAACTTTTCAAACAGAAATCATTTCTGAACCAAATTTTATGCAGATTTCATTTCTTTTATAGTTTACCATTACTAATATACATTTACAAACTTTTTTATAAAATATCCATTCCGTAGTTATCAATTGTTACCCTTGGATATGATTAATAGCGTCTTGATAACTTAAAACAACGAATCGCAAATAAATATATTTATTATGGAAATAATGTATAATTAATTTAAATAAAACACATTTGGTCTTCCATAGTATTCTTCCTATCAGCGCAGCGAGTTTACCTAAAAATACTACTTTCACTCCTTTTACATTTTTCGATTTTTCGAACTCAGTTTAATTTTGCCTATTTTCAACCAGTATAAACTTAAAAAATTTTCTTTCCAAGTTAGGGGTCCCCCCTTCAAATTTTTTTTCGAAAGTTACAGGTGGGTCGGTCGTTCAGGGGGGGTTATTCTACCTATGGTACCAATATGTGTGGATGTTTATTGAACTTTTCGATTTATAGCGGCGCGAGACGAAAGGTGTTTGTTTATGGTTCTTTTGATCATATGACTTGTGTTTTTGGATATATGTGATTGTTTTCGCCTCTGGTGGATATATCAATGAATACATACCCTGATTTTCGACAACCAAACAGGTGATAGGAAAGAAAACTGCTGCAGCATTTTGATAAATTCCCATGTGACTCCGAAATTAAGTTCATGCGTGATTGATTAGGCGGAAACGCTGCAAATGCGGCAATAGGTATATGCGAATTAAAATGCATTGGATGTATCATTTAGTACTGCAACCTGGAATTATAAACTTGGACGGTTTTACCTAAAGTACAACTCTTTAGTTAGCATAATGTACCTTTTCCGCCCCTTTTTTGCCGTTCTTTTCCGCCCGTCTCTGCAGCAGCCACCCCACACACTGTCGTCGTATCTTTTCTCTTATTTACGAACACATCGCCTTATGTGGAGTAGCACCCACAAATGTCGTTTCGTATGTTGATTTTTCCTATTATAGTCACGTTCCCTTTCACACTTTTGACGGTCGAGTGATTTTTTTAGTATTAGTATTAACAACTTTCACTATTTCCGCTCTCGATTATATAACATTAGTGATTATGAAATTTGCAGAACTTGTTTAGCATCTACTACCCATAGTCTAAAAATAGACTGTAAAACCAGTTCTAAGGCGCTATTTCCGCCACTTTACTCCGCTCTAACAAAGATCACTAACATCATTCCTGTTTATCTTCGATATTACTTTGTTATGCCGGAAACGAACGTGCAATAAATCTAAAATAGCGCTTTTTACAATACACAATTTTTTCTCGTACGACATTGAAAATCTTCAGTATAGTTTTTTTCTAATCGGAATGTTTACCTTTCTCGCATTCGTCCGTTTTCCTCCTAATTATTTCCTACAGGATGCTTTCATGTCAACTTTGCTGTTGTTGCCCACAGTCTCCACCAATAACCCCTGCAGAGTATAAAGTACGGTAATTTACCTTTCTTCACTAATTTTTGAGTTCTGTGGCGGTGCTACCGATCTTTGCTGTCCTTGGTTATATTTTTCACATATACCTAGCGCTCCATGATTTATATTCCTATATTCTTTTCCGTATCAGCGCATCAGCGATCGCAACCGTTTCCCCGAAATGCTGCTGATTTTTTCAATACAAATGGTATATCTTTGAGATAAAACCAGCTAGTTGTTCTCGCTAGTTGTTATATTAATTCTTGGGGTAAGCAAAATATGTTGGTTTTTCCAAAAGGCTGATGTTAGTAGTGATAATATAATATAAATGTAATGTACTTTCAATGCATATAAAAAGTTAAAAGTTGAGAAGAGAAGGGTGGAATTGATGAGTTGGTGCGAACAGCGGAAGACCCAGTCGGGGGCCGAACATTGTAACGAACAATCGAATTGATACTGATAGCTGGCTGGCTACCCTTGCCCTTCCTGTCAACCCACTGTTATCACCTGGAAAACAACAATAGCCCAGCCCTGGTCCTAGCCCGATAAACACCTTCTAAATGTCCTGTTTCCAGCAATTCTTCGAATCTATAAATCCGAAGAACGAATTCAACAATGACGAAGACCTGGAAACATATCTGTATGACAGATCATGCAAGATTGAGCCCAAGGATGCTGAAAAAATTCCAGAAGTGGTAGGAGCATTTAAGATGCGAGCGATTTATAATATTTTTTTAGAAGCCCAAACGTGCCGCTCATGTCTTGAAATCACCTGGAATCAAACCACCTAAGTCGAACCAGTATGCTGCGTCGACCAGTCACCATCCATCCTACAGCACCCAAACGTCAACAGTGCCAAGCACACCAAGTCATGACTCTGAGAGGTTTGTTGCCATTTTACTTTGAATTATAGATTAAATTAACTAATCTTATTGATTCACTGTTCCCACTAATCGATTATCCCTGTAATGGTTTATATCTATCTTCTTTTTTGGTTCTTATTTGTTCGGGTTTCATTTTCTATCTCTTATTTCTTTTGGTTTAATTTTTGTTCCCTGGTATACCGGTGACAAATTTATAATAAGTATCAAAATCAATGTTCGAAACATTTGCTGGTAATTTATTTTTCTCAAGAACTCATTAAATAACTCTTTGCAATTAATTTTCCTGCAAACATTCATCTATCAATTAGAACCTCCTTTAAAAAGCTAAAAGGGTTTAGTCACCCTAGTGTTTTCGTTGCACATTTTTTTAATCTCAATTCATTCTTTGTGTTTTTATCGGATAGATATTGCAATCCATCATAATTGTTTGTCTTCTTTCCGTATTTCGATATCGAATAGATTCGACCGTCTATACGCCCCTAACTAGTGAACACCGTTGCGTCGACGAATCATCATCCACATCATCTCATCTTTCACTGGCAGATCGCATTGAGTCTGATTGGCCAAACTAGTCAGTCATCGTCACGGCACGTTCACGCTTTATCTTAGCATCTGATTCAAGGGGTGGCGGTGTTGTAAAAACGGAAGCCAATTTGTATTGTCGACGTTTATTGCATTCGTAATCGCATTGTTCTCCGTTCCCAGTTAGATCATTGGCTTCTTATTACCAGCCATGAGAAGGAGACCATTTGCTAGTAGTTGTTTCTTGTTGTCTAAACACACTGCTAGCGACTAGCATTTCCGGTCTTTTATAGTGACCGTTCAGCTTGTGTATTGTATTCCATTTGCTGCTTGTTTGTATTGGTGCGATTGACGGTTTCGATGTTTTGTTTGAGCTGAGGTGTTACACCAACAAACATTGTCAGTCTTCACAACACCCAATATATGCGAGAAATCGCCGAATACTTCTTCTTTTCTCAATTTAATTTTTTTATCTTTGTTGCACATCTCTAAATTGATAGGAAATGGATTGTTTTATTGTTTCGGGAAGTTAAACTGCTGAAATAGGAACATCAGAGATCCTCCGTTCCGTTTTGCTGATCAACGATTAGATCATTATTGCCGAATTTGTGGTCTATCTTATTTAAATATCATTTTAATACTCAAAATACTACATTTCCGTTTCTGTACATTGTTATCTGCATTCCAGTTGCTTTACTCACAAGTTCTTCTGCAGTTTTGTAGGAACTTGCTTTCCTGATATTTCTTCTCCTTTTGGAAGTGATGGGGCGGATGCGTTGAATTATATCAAGAAACCAGTCCCCCCACCACTTACAAAAGTGGTTGTCGTGCTCTACTAAAGTTACCATAAGGGCCTTTGCGCACATCTAGATATCCTAGCTAATTATTGTTATAAATGTAGCGAATCTATTTCTGTTCACTTCAAAAAATACATCACAATGTTCTCAGATGGTGGCTGGATCTTGTACTTTCATTTCATTATGATTTCGCTGATTGTTTGCTTTTCAATCTAGAATACTACATCTAGATCATTGAGTTTTCTATTTCTGTAGCTGAGCGGAAGTATTTTGTGTTTATCCTATTATGATTGATTGAGTGATGGAATTTCTGTTCTCTACCCCGTGAAAACACAGTAGCTGTGTATTTCTAGTTCTTTCTCACTTTGGTCGTTGACTGGCCAGACGCCTCAATGATTTTGATATACTCCTACTTCTCTTGCCTGTTTCTGTAGGAGGCGGTGTAATCATATGCTCCAGTCGTCTCCAATTTAAAGACAGTTTCAGTCACGCGATTTAGTGTCTTCAGTGTTCAAAACCCATTTCTTGTTGAGCATTTACTTCAAAACTAAATGCATATTTTCAGCAATCGTCCTGCTCTTCTGACACCTCCTTCTGACGATATGGCCATCGATGCTGGTACAATCCACAAGTATTCCGCCATGGGAGATACTCTAAGACGACAAACTTCTGCATCAGCTCAGCCTAAGTTCGGTAAGTAATGATCACATGCAGTATAGTGCACTATGATGTGATATGATATTTTGGATTTATAATTATATACTTTGGACAGTTACAGTCAGCTAATAATACGGATGGGCAAGCACAATTTTTACCAACTTCCTTATAGATATTCATCTCATTTTTGTAGTTTGCATTGAGTGCTTGGCGCTGTTGCATACGTCATCATGCGAGTTAATTAGATCAAAAGTGGAATGTTCGTAGGCGTTCCTTCTTTCTCTTTTCCGCGTTAAGGTTAATAATTCAATTTCGAGATCAACCGGAAACCCGCGTCCTCTTCTCCTCCTGTTCTGAAAACATCTGATCCATTTCGTTTAGGTCAGCTTCAACCGCCACCACTTCATCCAAGGCGGGCACGACCATCTGATGTTCCAATTGTGAAGTCGGCCTTCCCCAAAAATACTCCGATGACTTCGCCGATTACGCAAGCACCACCACCGCCACTGTTCCCGAGAAGAGTTGGTCCTCTGTCGCCGACTTCAATTGCATCTACAAGATCGCCACCAACTCCATCAAGTGCTAATCGGTTCACTTCTGGAGGTTAGTAGTTCTCTATTTTGTGTTCGGTAACAGTAACATTAGTGCTCACATATATTCTCTTTTCTTGCTTGAAAAAGCATTACGTAGTTTCACTAACAATTTAGCTCCTGTAATAAACTAAACATATTATTTTTAGAGCCATCACCCACCTTCGTGTTTCCACCGCCTCAAATGGATGCTCCGCCTGCGGCCAGCCCACCTCCGGCGTTGCCTCCACGTCGGTCTGCTCCTCCGCCTGTGATATCTACGTCCGCGGAACAGTGCTCAGCCACCACCTCAAATGTCTCGCCACCATCCGCCAACGGCATTAACGGGAGTGAACTGCTGAGAGTAACACTTGATAGGTACGTTATTACCGATCCTTGGACTTTTTCATCTATACTCTATAAGCTATGTTGACTATTCTATTTGTGTTCTTTAGACCGTCAACGGAAGCTCAGTCACCTACAGTGTGTCTCTCCGTTCCCCTTCCACCAGCCTTGCCTCCCAGAAGACAGCTACTGGCCTCAGCTGTTCCACCTCCGCTACCTCCTAAGCCAACGTAAGACTTTTTTCATCATTTACTTAATTGATAAATTATATTTAGTCGTCTTTCGGCTGGTTCAGTTGGCTCTTCTTCCGATTCGAGCACCGTCACGCCGCCACCTCTTCCACCAAAGACCTACAAGACCAGGAAGAACAGCGGAAGCCCCACAGGTCGCCAGTAATCCCGCTTCGGATTACAATAGTTCCGCAACCATTTGCATTTTTCTGTCATGAAAAAGTACTGCATTTTTGCATGAGATTCTCCTAGATCTCTTTTTTACGTGTATTTTTGTTTATGCTCGCTCGCGCAGCTGAGAATTCCATAATTTAAATATTATTTGGTGCCCCTATATTTCTTCCGAATATAAACTGTGTATTTTTGGGCTTTTTATGTTTATTTCGTAGTTGATCTCATTCCTTTTGTTTCCAATTTAATGGATAGTATATTTTACTTATTTAATTCATTCTATGATATTTCTCTAATCTTCTTTCAATTTGTTCATTTTTCTCAACCCTGACTGCCATTAATTGCGAGTTGTAGTTAGTTTTTAGAATATTTCTTGTTTGTTTTTTCCCTTTTTCTTTAACATTACATTAACACTTTGTAAAGTTTATGAGTTTATTTGGTGAAGTTCATTATTACATAAATAATAAAATATTTGTCATGACGCATCCATTTTTGTTTTCTCATCTCCAGTGATAAGATAGTGCCGGGGTTAATGCACGGCGCGCCAGAACGGTCAAACGAAATAAAGGTCTGCTCTTTTCACACAGCTCAACATTTTGATACAAAAATCTCATCCGTCCATATTTTATCAATGGAGCGCATCAGAAGCAGTAATTAATGCAAATTTCCCATTCATTTAGTCTGTTGCACGATTCCTGAATTTATTTTTCATC
>JAQGAV010001657.1:0-19547 GCA_034691345.1 Phasmarhabditis papillosa
GACAACCGACGGCTGACTGCAAGGCCTAACCCGGCCTTACCCGGCCCGGCCCGGCCTGAAATTTTGGAGGTCAGGCCGGGCCGGGCCGGCCGGATAACCACCTCTGATCATTACTCTTGGTGCTGACTGTTGTTACTAAAATTAAAACGGATGTTTTGTGGTGGCCAACAAGACCTTGAGAACAAAGTTACAGAATGAGAGGATGTTAAAGGGACTGTGACACGGTATTTTCATGCTAATCTCAGTCAACAGAGCTAATTTCAGTGATTATAAAAATATATAATAGTATATAATAGTATAGCAAAAGGATAAGTTTTTGATGATTTTTTCCGCAAAATACTAATCCTGCGATTAATGTACCATATCGGTGTATATCAGGCAACTACTTGTCCCTTTAAATGCTTTTATTGTTTAGGGTAATTCGAACTTGGGAAGAACTTCTTTATACTCTTAAACATTATTCTTTCTATCATTCACTTTGTTATACATATCCGGAAGTCAATGTATCTGCCTATTGGTATTTCTTCTTTTCTCTTTCAAAGATATGGGAATTAGGTGAGTTCAAGTGAACAGAAATATATGGCCGTATACAACCAGACCTTCCAGCGGGCCGGGCCGGGACAAGGCCCCGGGAAAAGTCGGCGCATCCCGAGCTGAAATCCTCGGGACATCCCGGATGTTGGAATGGCGCCCCACAGCTAATAACCGATCCGTTCCGATCCTCGGGACATTGGTGTATACGGCTATTAGTTTACAAGGTAATATTGCATTGCATAGTCTGTATCAAAATCTAGGTTTATATCACAATATCTTGCAAGGAGGCGGTTTCATAAAAAATGAATGTAGTTTTGAAGAAAAGGTTCTCAATCCTCCTATTTGTCATTCGTTTCCGCTTAACACCGCTGTTCCGCATGATACTACGCTGTAAACACAGATTTGTCGTGACGTGTATCACGATGCTGACCATTATGCTGGTTAGGAGACGGGCCAATAAATGGCTAGGTAGCTCAGTGTCTATCAACAGCAACCAACTTAATAGGTGAAAATAGTGTATCAGGATAAGATATTAAGCCTTAAAGGAGTAAGGTTTAAACAAGAATTTGCAACAGGACTATATAAATTTATAGTTTTGCTTTATTAGCTACTAAACTTATTGTTTACAGGTGATACTGTATTTCTTGCACTTCGCAAACGTCCTCTATCATTTCTACACTGTTATCACCATATGAGTGTTCTAGTCTACACTTTCCAGTCGGGTAGGTTGTGAAGTTCATTCAGATAATCAGATTCATTCGGAGAGAGTCCTTCCCTTATGAAGCTTCCATATGTTTACACTTAAGTCAGCTGTGCTGGGCTGGGTTGGGCTGTCCAATGAGAGACAGGAGTTTAGGGTACGCTGGGATTTGTATATTAAAGGGCTGGACTGGGGTTGCATCCAGCCAAAAATAACCTTCTCTAGTCTACAACGTGTAAATTGGTTTATCAAAAAATGGCTGAGCACTAACTCTTTGAAATTTAAATTTTAGATTGTCCAAACAGTGAAGTCGTACCTAATTGTTTAAGATCTGATATTATTAATTGTTATAGGCGCTGAACAAATGGCTGCTGGCCGTTGGTTTATCTGCATGAATCTAGTTGCTCATTCTTTTATGTACACTTACTATACAGCTATGTCACTAGGATGCAAAGTACCCAAGGTTGGCAGGAATCTATTGGAGTGCACAAAACATCTCAAAGCGAAACATTGTGCAATGGATATATGATCTGATTCAAGAACAATGGAGTATTACTTTCGTATTCAGAGAATTTTTAGCATTGCACTGCAGAAAAACTGCACGCGCGTAAATCGCAGTGCAATTTGTACGGAGAAAATACGCCACTAGCTGGTACTGTGCTCGAAAAATCCCGAATTATTGCGCTCCATAGAATCTTGAATCTAAGTAGAGTAACCCCAGTTCCTACATGGAATACCTTATCAAACATAATATGCTCAAACCAACAAATGTTATGTTTAGCCCTTCGCAGTATTCGTGACCTGTGTGCAAATAACTCAGATGCTTGCTGGAGTTGCTATTAGTTGCGCCGTTTTGGGAATAAAGACAACCACGTATGTTTGGAAACTGTAAAGCTAAATTAACAATTCACAATACTGATTTGTTAAGTACCGTTCTTCGGTACAATAAGCAGTATCTGAATTTATGGTATTCCAAATCTGAAATTCACATAAACCTACTACACCAATTCTTCGAAACATGTTTTGGCTGACCCATATATCATACTATAGTCCATAACAAAAAAAAGACTGCTGTTAGCGGTGTTGTTTAAAAAATCGCTTTGTTTTGTGGAAAAATTAAACTTCCATTATAAGTTTCGAAGCGCAATTTGTTTTTGTTATCAGAAAAATATTATTTTATTACTTTAATTTTGTATTATATCCGGAAAAATACAAATTAGCAATAGCGGAAGCATGCCATATTCATATACGGGATGGCAAAACTTCATTTTTACGAGATATTAAACGGCCTTATTGGGAAGTTATTCAATAGAACACTTTGTCACTACCTTACAGTAGAGTATTTCAGAGGTCTTCCATGCGAACAATCCTGGGCCAATATGGCCTTGTGTTTCTCTATCTATGTTTCATACACATATTTGTTCCTCTCTTTCTTCCGAGATGCCTACATCAATGGAAAGAAACAAAAATCCGAATGATTGAACCTCCTCAACCTTTAACCTCCCGCTACTACCTCAAAGTTTACAAATGATATTCTGTTTAAATTGTATCAACCAAACTTAATGAATAGTATTGTGTTGCCCGAGTTCTTTCTTAAAAATGCGTTGGAAAGGGACGAGTGCGAATAGGCTACCGGGATCATGAATATTAAGCATCGTGTCCGAGTGGTTAAGGAGATTGACTGGAAATCAATTGGGCTCTGCCCGCGTAGGTTCGAATCCTGCCGACTGCGAAACTTTTTTCAAATTTGCAATTTTTATGTTTGGCATATATGGTTTTACAAAACCAATTGTTTGCACAATTTGAGTTGCAGGAATGGATTTAAGATATATTTTATATGTAACAAATGAGAGATTTTATGAAGGTTTATAAACTATAGAAACTAGAAACTAGAATAGAAAAGAATAGAATGGTTTATCATTTGTTGGATTTGGGAAAAGTGTAACCATAAACCAATTTCTAATTACTACTATTATTTAAATACCAAGTCAAATACATAATCGTCTGAAGAGGAACCTTGAAAAGAGCTGATAATGGATTGCGAGAAACCTAGCTGTCCCTACCCGAACTGCTCTATCCTATTCGCTAGAAAGGGCGAACCAATAGATTGATGCCTCAACAAATGAATTATCAAAAACGAGCTGCTCAATGGATAAGCCTTCAAATTTCCAGCATAATTTCTTTCAAACTATAGTATGTTTTAATACCTTTACTGCAGGCGCTGTTTGTAGTTAATTTGTCGCGCGGACGAACTGTGCATTCAAAAATACAGACGAAATTTAAAACAGACACTATCGGATTACAGTTTGTAGTTAATACCAATATATATCACCTATTCGTTACAATATATTGTTTAACATTCAGACCAGAATGGACGATCATTCGACTACTGTCAGAAGCGACAAGACCCAGTCATCCAATACAATGATGAGTCAAATTAAGAGAGAAGTTGGTTTCATTATAATTAAAAACATATATGTAATACCATTGACTATCTTCAAAGTATAGTAATTTTTGTTGCTAGGAATAGTTTTCCAGATATATGATGTGTTGTAGAAATTGTAAAAATTATACATCTCTTGGTTATGATTTAAAGGCACAGTACAACGAGAAATTCTAAGTAATCAGCTTGAAATTTTGAAAGAAATGAGTTAAATAACATAACAAATTAAGGGAAAAAGAAAGATTTTACGAAATATTGCAACTTTGGTTTAGCTGGTTCAAGTGATTTGGGTTACTGTAGTTTACTTTCGTTGAAATTAGTATAAAACTATAAGAAACAATCGAATTTTCGATGGTTACACGTGAGCTTCATGGTTTTCTAGCATTTGCTAGCATTTCGCGAGAAATAGAGAACCCCAACTTTCTTGCAGCGGGCGCACAACCAAGACCCCTTATTACTTTTGTAGATCGACCTTGAAGTCGGATTCCATGAAAACAGAGTAATTTAGGCAGGAAATAACCAGCATAGGGCTAATTTATTGTTCATCTTAATTCTTGTAAACTATTCATTTAGTTTTGCACAACTTATTTCATATTAAATAAAGTATTATAAACAGAATTGTTAGTTATATGACGTCTAACTACAATAGTAGCACTATAAAACTTGAAACAAGTCAAATCTTTCCCATTAGAGTAACTTTTTTAGAGATTTGTATATAAATTATTATATATTTGTATATTATTGTATATATAGTTTACTGAAATGGACATACTATTGAATATTAGAATTGGTCAATGTACAGAATATCAGTAAATTCATATAAAATCTTGTCCTTGCCATGAGTATCCTTGTCGAGATATAAACAGAATTCATCACGTAGGTTTCAGTATCCAGTTATACTTTTTCGTAATGGATGCTGAACAAAATCTGGTCAAATTAGGCTTCAGTAACCTTAAGTATCCTGATACCATGGTTTTAAAGACTCTTTGTATAGGGTTACTTTCTTTTTGATTTACTTTTAAGTTTATTCTACAGTAATCCATGTGTGTGGCATCAACAGCCACGTATAATTGAAATAATAGGCGCCGCTCCTCGTATTTGTCACCATTTTATTATGAAATCTCCAATATGAAATCTTATCATTGTGCACTTTCAAATTATAATGTATACAATTGCAACTCAAACACCATCTCCGAGTTTGTACTTATCTGGCCCCGATACAACGTTTCATAAGTATTGTCAACAATGTGGGCATGCAATGGGCATTGAGAGAATAAGAGAGTAGTTTCCCGCACTTCCAGGTAGAATTATCTCTTATTCTCTTGCGACGACGGTGGTTCAGTATGGGAGAATGCTCGTCTTAGGTGGTTCAGAACCGTTTCAATACGAAATCCGAAAATCCGTTTCAACCCAAAACCTGATTTGGGTAAAACGGGTCAAAATGCCTAGCTGTACTATACTGCGGTGGTTTTACATTTGGGGTTACTTAGGTTAATTAAATAATTTAGCGGTTGATTTATCCTATTGGTTAGAGAAGCGATCTCTGAATCCGCGTGGATCTCACCATGAGGATGTGGGTTCGACTCCCCGTAGAAGCCGAAAGATTCCGTAAATATCTGCTTAGTCATACTATGTTAGAAAGACTAAATACTACATAGGTGTCACCTTTTCTCCGAAGAATTCGTAATAAATGTTCATAGCACTGCTTTTGAAAATACTATTATTGGTTCAGTAATACAAGTGATTCAGTAAATCAACCCTTTTCAACCACATGAACTTTTCTCTTGAAAAATAACCTTTAACTTTGAGATAAAGATGGTGTTGTTGCATAATAACTAGCATGACAATACCCCCATATTGTAAAGTTATTACGGCATAGAAAACTGAATGGTAAGGTTATATAAAAAATTCAAATTTTAAATTGCCGGTCTTGTTACAGAGAAGCATTCCGCAAAAAATAGAAAAAGATTTGTGTGTCTTCTCACGTTCTATCAACCACATGTGATATAGTGGTTGGCTGCAGACATATCAGACACTTTCCTTTTATTGACTTATTGGCCGATTTGGCTCCAACAAAAGATATGATTCATATTGATAGAATTCAGGAATGATCTCCGAGACACAGTAGACTGACTATCAAACTAAAGATTGGAGTTTGCAGAACCTTGCTCCGTTCTATATTTTGTCAATGTTAACAGTCATTTAAATCTAAAGAAAACTTTCCATGTGTCTATTGCAAAGAAGCCTTGTTAGTTAAGAAAAAGATAGTTTATTCATGTGTTACGAAACACGAGATCACAGATATTTGGAGAATGAAGTAAGAAGAAGGGACCATAGGGAGCCATGACTCCATTGCACAGCACCTGGGGAGAAGAGAGAGCATATCAGAAATTTGCAAGAATTCTTTCTTCGGGGCGGATTCGAACCATCGACCTCAAGATTATGAGGCCAAGCTTCTATCCACTGGGCCAATCCACCCCTTGTTGTTTTGTTTTGTCCTATCCACGTCACACTATGCCTTTATTTGACCATTTTAGTATACAATCAGGTCTTGATGTTATCGGCTTATTTGGAAATTCTAGACAACTCCTTCCCTCGCGGCTCCGTGAAATTGTCTGACTGCTGCCTATCAGTCATCCAGTTTACCAAGTCAAGTCAAGTATTTGAGTCATTTTTACCAAGTAAATTAAGTGAATTAAGTAGTACCCCTCTGGTTCTACTTAAATAGAATCGTAACACCAAGGTAAACAACGAATGTTTATTAGAACTTTTTTCTAAAACATTTGACTCATCACTAAATTTTAATATTTTCTTTTTCACTTGAATGCTGGTCAGCTAATGTTTTATCACACACGTCCATATGTTCTGTTTACCATAAAGAAGCTTTTTGCAAGTTAATTATATTGTGTCTTTTTCTCATCAGTTGCAAGATCATTTTACTTTAGAAAGGTTCTTATCACTATTCTTAACACTGTCTCAGTTATTTCATCACAAAATGTGAACATATAAGTAAATCCCATAGTGTTATTTATTTCCTCTTTGTTACATCCTTTTCACTTAATGTTAGCTTATATTGGTACTTGTGTAGCTGACAGTTGCTTTTATTCATTGGAACAATAAATGTGTCTTTTCATCTTCAAATGTATTGACAAATATAAAATAAAACGGTAAAATTCAGCAAAACTGTTATTCACAATTTAATTGTTTGCATGTGATCAGCTCGATATGAAAGGTTTTGTTCTGTTATTCACTTTGTTACTGTTCCTCAATATTGGGAAGCTCATTTTAAAGAAGTTAAGCTTATTTTTAAGCGACTGGGTGTTACTATTTTGGCACACATCCCCTTTAGTTTTTTCTTTGCAATGTGTTTGTGAAAGCGTAATGTTTACGGTAATTTTTCGCATTGGAGTGCACCAGGTATTTTGGAAACCAAAGTATCCGGGGGCCCACGGGGGACCAACGTATCCGGGGGACCGAAAAAACCCAAATTTCAAAAAAAAGTACTGTCGCAAAAGTAGTTTATTCTAAAAATAGTCCTGTTTTTATTAGGCTTAGGTACCCATGCCACTCTTGTTTAACTTTAGCCCCACTCTGTGTAACTTTTACTTCAGGTTTTTTGAAATTTTTCATTTTTTCTGTCTCCCAGATACCTTTGTCCCCAAAATACCTGGCCATTGGAGTGTGCCAGAACGTTTAGAATGATGTCTTCTAAAATATTTGAGTACGTTTTCTATGTTTACATCAGTTGTATACAGTTCTGTAGTGTTCGGATTGGTCATTATCAAAAAGTGGGCGGACTCAGCCGCTCCCTCTCTCTGTGCATATAAAGAGAAGACGGACAGTAATCAATCAGTCTACTTGCTCAGCATTTCCAAAGTGATTTCGCCACTCAAAGGCATTTTCCATACTACCAATAGCTTTAATATTGTTTGTTCACCGTGTGTTATTTCTTGTATATATCTTATATTATATTACTCTTACAACAATTGCATTGTCGGTAGCTTATATTTCTTTGCGACTACCAAACAAATGGACCACACATATACCGTATTATTTCGAAACGTGTTCTCGAACATTTAAGATTATTTTCGAGCTCCTAAGTAGCGTTATTGTTTTAGCATACATCGTTGTTCGTTTTGTTTTTGCGACTTGTTTGAGACAACTTAATGTATAGTGCGTTTCAAAACGCTGACCGGAAGCGCCGGATGTATGTTGATGAACGACGGTGTGCAAATTCAGAAAAATTCGCAATTTGTTGAAATTTCAAAAATGATATAACTGATTTTTTTAAAGAAATAGGCATATTTCCCGATCATTTCAAATATAAATATTCGAAATAGGTACCACAGATTGTATATAAATAAAGGGATAATGTAAAACGCTACAATAACTTATTAATCTCGATTTTTCGAAATTTCGGCACTTTGCTGATTTCTATGAATATGCACCGCGGGGTGCCTCGACATACATCCGTCGCTCGTGGTCTAACATTAAGTTTGGAAAGGCACTATATATGATATTCTTTAGTCCAATGTGTATAAGAACGTTTAGAATGGTCTCTTCTTTAATATTTGAGAGCGTTTTCTATAATCAGTTTGTATACAGTAGTGTTCGGATTGGTTATTATTACAAAGTGGGCGGGTTGGCCAGCTCTCTTCCTCCCCTACCCCCATTGTTTAAAAAGAAAACAGACATTAATCAGTAATCTTTTTAACTTGCAAGCCGTTCAAAATCAATTTCGACACTCTAAGACCGTTTCTATACTAACAACGACTGCAACATTAATGAATCATTCTCTTTTATTTCTTGTATAAATACAGTGAGAGCCAAGAGTAATGATGGAGTTTAGAACAAGAATCTCGTTATAAAGCGACCTGCCGCGAACCTAGAATATTCACAGCTCATTGGGGCATAATATATGATTCTCTACGATCAGAAATTCGGACCCGAGGCAACTGGGGGATTCTAAACTAGTTTCTTGATATTTGCACGTTGACAGGATTATTTGAAAAACTTTTTCCAAAGTATGATTCATTTGTGAATATTTTCTGAAACGCCCCAAAACCAGCACAGCGTTAAAACACTCCTAACGTAAGACTTAAATTATTATTCCTTGGACTCAAAATCCTTAGAATGCTTGTTTGTGAAGATTTCTTCCAGGGGTGGGAAATGGCTGGCCGGTGAGTTCTCCAAATTTTCGTCCCGGGCTGACATATGAAAATTCCGCCCGGCGGAACCGATCGGCCCTAATGCCTAGTATATGAGTTCCCATTATTTTGTAATACAATAAATACTCGGCCCTGGTTTCCTTTAATATATCACTCTCATGTAATACGTTTCTGACAGGGGTTGGAGTTCCAATCGACAAATTCTCACCACAGGGTTTCGCCTATTTTATAATATTTCAAATACGTCACTTTTCTTTTTTGCTTTACCTTCAAGTTAATTCTACAGTAATCCATGTGTGTGGCATCAACAGCCACGTATAATTGAAATAATAGGCGCCGCTCCTCGTATTTGTCACCATTTTATTATGAAATCTCCAATATGAAATCTTATCATTGTGCACTTTCAAATTATAATGTATACAATTGCAACTCAAACACCATCTCCGAGTTTGTACTTATCTGGCCCCGATACAACGTTTCATAAGTATTGTCAACAATGTAGCATCATTTCTTTTGTTCTTTTTATTCGTTTTTGTTATTCGACACCTAATTAAAGACCCTTATTGCGTTTTAATATTAACATTGAAACTCTAGAACTATTTTACTCCTTGGAAATGGGAGTGGGTCGGGCCGGCCAATAGACAAATTTTTCTCGGGCCGGGCATGTCGGGGCCGGCCCGCTTCGGCCCTACTTTCTAGCTACAGTCAATATTTTTTCCAAAAAGTCAATACCCAAAATTGAAAAATCGATATTTTTTAATTAATACATCTAATGTTATTTTCTTGTTAGCTCGACCACCTAAGTAGTGCAAAACACTTTTTTTCTTTACTCTCGACATTTCATTTAACAATATATATATTTTTGTTATATGTGGAAATCGGGGCCGGCCCGGGCCGGTCCGAGATCAAGAAGTCGGCCCACACCTCACTTCGGCTACCCCAGCTTGGAACAAAGCATAATTATTTAACGGTTTATTACTACTCTAGTGTATTTATTACTACTCTCGTGAACCTCATTCTTATTCACTAGCTTGTTGTTTGGTTTCTCACTTCTAACAATGTGAATAATAGCATTATGGTAGCTAGTGTTTCTAACAACCATACTTATTACAGAAGAAGAAAATGAAATTTTATGTAGTTATTCGTGGACGTAATCCAGGTATTTATACCACATGGGAGCAGGACAAAATAGAAACTCACGGGTTCCACGATGAAATGTAAGTAGCTTATGGCTATCAGACAAAGATTCATATTTACAGAAATATATCATTTGAAACAATGGAGGAAGCAGAGAGGTATTATGCAGAGAAACGTGAAGGTGGGAAAGCCTTGTGATCGGCAAATTAGGAATTCACTAATGGAAAAAGTTACCCTACAAATTGTACTACATCCTAGAGTTTTCCCACACTTTTAAAATAGTTCACATGCAATTTTAATTTATCAACCAATATTTTGTAGTAAAGTTACCTAAGTTTTTATTTTAGTTCAAAGAATCGTTTTTTTTAGATAATAATGACGCAGTGAAAGTTGATGTAAAGGTGGAGGCCGATAACTTGGGTGGAAATGATAACGCCGGCTTAGGTATGTATATTGAGTGTATCCGGGAGAGTAAATATTTATCTGGAAATCTTAAATCAAATTTTTTATATACTTTTAATATTGGAAAGAAGACGCTGCGGACAGACTTCTCATCGGGCCGGGCCGGGCCTTTCACAAAAATCTCATTACAATTTTTGTGATTTTTCACAATTTTTCACCAAAATTTTATAAAAATCTCAAAAAAATACAAAAATGTATCAGAAATGACAATACACTATACACGCCGGCTCGAACAGGCCGGACCGGGCCTTGAAATTTCTTCACCGGGCTAGGGCTTCTCGTGAGAGGTCTGGCTGCGGATATACAGAAAGCGGATCCCCCGGAAGATATAAACGTCCCAGCCTTCAAAAGCAATTTCAAAGCTGTCAGACTTTGTCTATAATAACAATAGTTCAATATTCCTAGAAGATAACGTCCTATTTCGAGTTACTGACCTAGCAACAGAGGATTTTACTGGGGAGGGCAGTGTTTTTGCGTGTTAGTCTGACTAAATTATTCTCATTTATGCTATAAAAAGAAGCGTAATTTACAGATAATAAAACCGAATTAGGACTTGTGTGTTTACGTACTTCAAACATGTCTTATACGATTTAGATAACCAAGCTGACAACCTCAAATCTGAGCTGGATTCCTTGGACCTCGATAAGAATAAAGTGAAGACAGAAGAGGAAGATAAAGGCGACGAAGGTAGAATAAATCATACTCACTGAGAAGTAACAAATGATAGCACTTCTTTCTTACATTCAATCATCGGTAGTGAGAAATACAAAATTGAAACTTTAACAGCAACATATGGACTTGAACATATTTTAAACTAACTAGGGAACGTTATCAACTCAGGAGGGCCTTTCAAAAATCTAGCAATATAGGTTGAAAGGTAAGTGAAGTAAAAAGGTAAGTGATCTACACTTATAAGTGAAGTAAATATCAAACGATCTGGTGTAGTGCCAAGTGGCTTGCAAAAATATTTTCCACGATGGTTTCCGAACGCGTGACCTCTCCCTTAGTGAGCAAGCCACTTGCCACTACACCAGGTCGTTTGCTATTTACTTCACTTATAAGTGTAGAGCTATTCGGCGATTCAAATTTGCAATTTTTCAAGGTCTCTTACTCACTACCAGGGGCTCTGCCGCAAAAAATAAAAACTGTTCAGAGGTTCCCTAGTATGTACCTTTCGACCTACATTGCTCGATTTTTGAAAGGCCACCCTGAGTTGAGAACGGTCCCTAAGTGGACATACTGCATTTCGTGATATTAAACTATAGGAAATAGTCGTTTAAGTAACTAGTAACCAATATGACTGTTCGTTCTTACCACCACTTCAAACATCTATTGCTTTTTTTAGGATCCAGCAAGCCAGATAACAAGACTGAATGTAAGAAAAGGTAAACATGTTATTGATTGGTATCAGACTAAAGCAAATATTCAGCTTGAGCGAGTTTGATGAAACTGTTGCTATTGTTGGAAGTTATTGCAAATTTCAAGGTCAAAACCGCGCTAAGGTATTATTTCTGAATAGTAAAATTATTTATTTATCTATGTATTTAGGGTGGTTATGCCGTTGTTTGGGAGGGTCCTGGAATTGCGAACTTACTTGGGCCAGTACATAACATCGAAATTGACGGCAATACTGTATACGCAACTGACAACCGCTGCAAGCTCAATGCTGTCATTAAAGCTCAAGAAAAGGTAAGCTTTCAGTTACACCACATTAAAAGACGGTAATCGAGATACATCATAGTAAAGAATTTGACGGTCGGTCTTGGTCAATAGATTAACCACAATCCTAATCACGGTTACTCAACTCTAACAACAAGCAGTACCTTTTAGTCTATTTTTGAATACGCGCGCCTATACGCACCAATTTTAACGCAATGTTGTTGTTTTAAATGATGCCAGGATAGAAAACAATTCTCAATTTTAGTACTATTTGATTATGATATTTGACGTTTACTTTTAACATGTGTTTCAGGCAATCGAGGCCGGGCGACCATCACTTAAAATCAAAATATGCAGTAAGTATGTCCACGAGGCATGGAAGTACTACATTGAACTTTGGAAAGAAGCTGACTTTAGTCAGAACGAGGGTGACAGAAAGAACAGAGACCTGCTTTTGCGCTTCTACGAACTCCTTCAGCTAATTCCGGTTTGTCCATATTTTATAGAAAAATAATCTAGGTAAACGCTCAGTTATACTTAAAGATACTAATCTGACCAACCAAATTAAACATTCGGCCAAATATTCATTATTATCTCGTTTTAGACTCAAATTGTTCTCATAACCAAGGAAGAGAGTGCTTTTGCAAATGATTTGGCCAGGGATGGAAGCGAACTTCAGGATATTGCGCAACCTCCAATAGTTGAAGGTAGGGTAAACAGTATATAACCAGCCTACGCGTATTTTAGGTGTACTAGAAGGCCAAGCAGTTGAACTCGAAATCAATGCATTGGTAGACGATATAGCTGCCCTTAATCACGGGGATGAACAGGAACGTCCACGCCCCATAGAAGCAGAACAAGTAGATGCTGCATAAGATGGTGGGTATCAGTAGGGGATGATTTTCATTAGCGTTTGATAAAGTAAACCTTAAAAACATCGTCGTTCATACACTTTACGAGCTGGCGGAGTACCAAAGGATGTCACATAAAAGTAAAAATACAGCCAACATATTATCCAGGTTGCTATATTGTTGTTTGCAGAACCTGCACCTGCTCCACCAGCCGACGCCGAATTAGAAGACCGTGCCTAATTGAACACTTTGTTCACCTTTGTTATGTTATTTGTTCATGATTGTTAACTTTTTTTTTCACTGTTTTTGTTACGAATTTTCTATTTTCAGTAAATATTCAGTTCGTCTTTTCTCTTTTAAAAATATTTACTAAAAGTCTTATGAATTTATGAACAACCTGTTTCTTATTGTAATGTAGAAAGATGCGCTTTTTTCATTTTTGGTGTTCAAAAAAGGTTTAGTATGAATTTTCTCAACGAAAATCCAAAAAGCTATTTCCTATTTTACGTCCCAGACAGGGTTGGGTTTGTATTAGAGAACCTCAAATCTATAGTATTAGAAACTATCGTGATTGACATTTCATTTACATACAGTAAGACCCGTATTCCAATACCTCATGCATTTCTATCAGTTTTTCGATTTCATAAAAAACTAATTAATTCTTTGTAGTAAATTCTTGGGTATTAACACCTGATGCCATGAAAAATACGTCGGGTGAACTGCGGGTTCTTTATCCTATTGGTTGGAGAGATGGTCTCTGAATCCGTGAGGGTCTGAGGCTGTGGGTTCGACTCCCCGTAGCTGCAGAAGGCTTGGGACACCATCAGCTTATTTATCCCATATTTTCGTGCACCCGAAGATTGAATGTTAGAAAGGAGCCGTCTGTGCTCAGAAGATTCCGGAATAAATAGCCGAAACCCTGCGCCGAAGAAATTTGCAGTTATTGTGGGATCTGTGCGATTACGGGAAATAAATAACTTTCTAGCTCTAACATACAACTAAACTCATAGACAGAGTAATACGACAGTTAACTGTATCTGTAAACTTAGGTGTGTCACTAACAAATGAGGACCTTGGTCATAAGAAAATATTATGGTATAATGATCGCCTAAGGGGTTGTCTGGTCTCTCAATGGACACAGTTGATTTAAAAGTAGGGTTTTTCAGTGAAAGAGAACTCTTTTCTCCCTCCCAATGTTGAAATGGTGATCTTTGCATGCGATTATATAAATAAAGTTTTTGGGCATGTGATTTTTTCACGATAATGCTTAAATTTTAAGGTGGGTGCCCGTGGCAATCAATAGTAAAAAGTCGGAATCAGTTTGCACAGGGAGGTACTGTAATTTTTTGATTTCATTTCTCTTAAAAACCGATAAGTCATCATCACAAAGTTATAGTGCATTCTTGAAGAACTATTTAGTTATTGTTTCTTTTAAATTCGAATATATTTCTATCCATTCTAATCAATTGTTCACTATGTTCTTCACAATAAACGGTTATTCGACCAGTTCAAAAAGCGCCGTGGCCAAGTCATCCCTTTCTAGGAAGAGTCAAATGCAGAGAGGGGTTGATCATATGTGAAAACATAGATGTAGTATCATACTTAGTGTGCGATGCACATTATGTTTTGATATATATATATATATAGACTAGAGTCTATAACAAACAAAAGACTTCAGAGCGCAGTGGCATACATAGGCTTCCGCAATTGCGTATTTGTCTTTTTATGGGTATGATACAAAATAAAACTAGTACGACAATATATTTCTAACAATAAACAAACAATTGCGCAACGAACCATAAAATGGAAGTTTAATTTTGGCAGGGAATGAGAGATTTCCAAACCTTACACAACACTGCGCACTGCAGTCTTTTTTGTTATAGACTATATAACTTCATTCCTTTAAAGTAACACATTTCTATTACTGTTGATAATGTTGTTATACTTAACTTTATACTTCGGCATATGAATAAAACAACACAAACAGTGTTATAAATAGGTGATATCTTTTTAAATATTTAACCTATTTGAATCTAAAATCGGAAATAAACACTTTTATAGTCCAGGCCTTGAGGTCCCTTGCGTTTTCGATTATAACAGTGCACAATAAAGCTACCATTTCCAAGGCAAACAATACCATCACTGCTCAGATTGTAAACTTGTCCATTTGAAGTATACTCTGCTACTTTGATTTGTGACTGCGTTTCTTTAGTTTATTAGCATGCTAGTTCACTAACAGTAAGTAATAAAAGTGTTGGAAGTTAATAGTAAGTTCTAACACCAACACCAAATTTACTTTGGGCAGAGGTGGTTATTCGGCCGGCCCGGCCCGGCCTGGGTTTCAAAATTTCAAGCCGGGCCGGTAACCAGCCCTTTCTTTCGGATACTTTATCATTTTGAATGCATATTATGGTAATGCTATAATTTAAATAGATATCAGTTAATATTAATTTCTTAATACTACTATCGCATACTATGACTTGTAAACTGCTACTGGCTGATAACGGCTTGAATAGCCAACCCTATTATCATGAATGAATAACCATATTGAGAGGTATTACATTAATGGTTGTTATGCTATTATGCTTTAGCCTATTGATCAAAGTCCCTATAGTCTATAAGAAATAAATGACCTCAGAGCGCGTGGTATACGTAGTCTTTCACAATTGCGTATTTTCTTTTTCTAGACATGATACAAATAATCATTCGAACCCGTAGCGGAGGAAAATGCCAGACAGGTTAAACGGTACGGGGGTATTTACATGTTAGATCCTTATAATCGAGATCGCATCCTATAATATCGAGACGAACAGATGGCGGAAAGTTAAGCCCCGTCTTTCTGGCGGCAAAATACCGCGAATATTTCCAACACGGTTGAACATATAGGACAGAGTTAACACAAAGCCAATTTTTCAATTCAATGCTATTTCTTCAAAAATACAAAAGTACATAAAATACAGGTAGAAACAAAATAATAGTCTACTGAAGGTATTTTACTAGTTCCAATATCAGATTGAATTCCTTCTTCTCACTTCTGTGTACGATCTAAAGTAAAAAGTGATATAGTCTATAACAAAAAGAAGACTACATTGCGCGGGTGTTGGGTAAGACATGTAAAATCGCTCATTCTGTGACAAAATTGGAAAACCATTGTTTGATGTCAGAGAATTGTTATTGTACTAGTTTTATTTGGTTCCAGAAAAAGACAAATACGCAATTGCGGAGGCCTATGTATACCACCGCACTCTGCGGTCTTTTGTTTGTTATAGACTATACCAATAGAATTAAAAATCTCTAAACATTACGTACTTGCTATCTTCTATAACAGTAACTGAACATATTCTAGAACTATTATTTAATTAAGTTTAATCGATATAATTGTCGGAAAACATACCTTGTATTCGTAGAAAGGCAATCCTCTGATTACTGTAATTCGAAGTCCAGGGAATTTTGCCTTCAATGTTTCCGTAAACTGGTCAAGTGGTTCATTAGTGAATATTATAGTCCCAATGTGAATATTCTTTGTAAGTACATTTTCGAAAACACATTTCTGTAAAATGAATAAAGAAGTGGATAGAAGCTTTGCCTCATAATCTTGAGATCGATAGTTTGAATTCTTGCAAATTTCTGATCCGCCGCCTCCGCTCCCCAGGTGCTGTACAATGGAGTGCCGACTTTATATGGTCCCATAGGTCTCTTTTACTTCATCTTCTTCATATGGAATGCTCCAAACAGGGCTGCGAATTTCACAGTCGGGGCGACTTTTTGGGAAATCGGCCCGCGCAATGACAATTTTTGTGAAAATTCGACCAAACACACTGTAATTCACTTGCCTTAAGAAGGTTTATGATGCCATTTGTAGTAAATTTAGCCATCTTCGTCGCAATGTATACGTATTCCCAATTAACAGCCACATTAACCAAAAACTCGTCTTCCATCAGAATTGTATTAGGTTCGCTTTCATACGAAATCAGTGAAAAGTCGGCTAATTTTCTGGTGAAATTGGTCTAAAATTATAAAAAAAATATTTTAAAAGTAAAAGTATTAATAAAATTATAATTAATAAGAAGTTTGTAACAATCAGCCTTACCATTAGCAATCCCAGTATTACCAACATGCGTAATATTTGAATTATTCAAAAAACCTAGAAAAATAAGGATAAAATAACTTTATTGCTTCTTGAGAACACTTGGACCAGATAACCCATTATCGTATAATCAGCCTACTTCAGAATTGCTTACCTTGTCCCATGTAATTTGCTTATTGCTAGAATTCCCATATTTGCAACCCTTTAAAGCCAGACATTTCAGTCGGGGAAAGATCTTGTATAGGGACAAAATAGTCGCATCCAATGGTTGTATAAAATTCAATTCGCAAAGTACGACGTCATCGACATGCCTTAAAAAAGTCTTTTTTTAAATTATACCATAAAACAAAACAATAATACGAGCAAAAGTTTTGTTTGAGGCTATTGAAGAGTACCAGACCTTAAATTTCGACATGCGTCTTTCAGAACTTTTATTATATCGATTGTTCTATCCGATCTTATTCCACTTCTGTCATCCTTGTAGTTTCCACAAATACTCAAATGATCATAAATCTTAAATCAAAGTTTAAACTCGTAAACGGTCAGTCCGAAATAATAAATTTCAGCACGGTGCTGAGAATTTCACAGGCCGATCCGGGCCGGAGCCGAAAATTCAAAAAGTCGTCCCGCCCAAAATCGACATATTTAAATGCATATTCTTATAAATAGTATCCAAAAACACCAAGAGCTAAAGATTATTGCACTCTTTATTGTTCATGCCGAAAAATTGCACTGAAAACTAACTTTTTTGAACAATCTCCGCTAAAAAGTGTGAAATAGACTAGGACCGGGACCAACTTTTTGGGAAATCGGTCCTCGCCGGGCATGGCCGGGACCGAGAATTTTAGAAACGGGCCGGCCTCTTGCCAGTACTGCTCGGTTCGACCCGACTAATTTTGTATTGTGGAGAGAAGGATATTCTTGTAACGCCACTTAATGAATCATCTACGACTTTGAATGGAACACTTTGTCCTTACCTCCATTTTAGACAAAAGGTACTGTAGCTGCTCCAGATGACTATTTTCGTGATTCCATTGGAACCGCCGTGCTGCATTTCCTATTGTAAGATTTGATGAATCTTCGTTTCTCACAACAAAACGAATATGGGTTCGGTAAAACCTGCAGTAATTAACAAAATTAAATTTTTATTGTTTGCCTATTAAATTTAACAAAAAAACTATTTTAAACGATTCTGCATCTATAAAAAGAAAATAAATAATATTAATTCCACTATAATTTAAAGAAAGGCAGTTACAAGGACTCACTCTAATATTTCAACTGGAATATTTCAGCCTGCTAGACTGGCTCTTTTACAAAGTCTATCGATTCTTTTGCTCATTTTTCTCAGCTTATTACGGTCTCGGAATGAAGTTTTCTTCAGAATTAGACTGAACATTTCATCGGGTAGAGAGTTAAGGTCCATTCTAATAAATGTTACTTTATCCAATAGAGAGATATGTAATATACTCTTGTAAAGAATAATTACAAATATTTTAAAATGTGGTAAAATAATCTTTAGTTAGGCATTTGTGACCTCCTAACAGGCGCGATGCTCATTGTAAATTTTAATATTATTTTAGTTAATGAATTGGGAGGATATTATTGATTAGATTTGAGTGTTAGAATATATACTTGTCGAAATGACTGTGTACGTCCAAACTGGGCGCAAAAACGATATACCGTTTTTCTGTGTTTTAAAAATTGTTTATTTTCCTGTATCACTCGTATCACACAATATATAGTAGAGTTCTTCGAGGCAGGGCTTCGGCCATTCATTCCGGAATCTTCTGATCAGAGACGGCTCCTTTCTAACATTCAATCTTTGGTTGCACGAAACATGGGATAAATAGGATTTTTATCGGTACTTTTGGCAAACCAATATGTCTATTCAGCGTTGGTGACCCTTTTCGTGACGCTATTTAGTCTCGTGCGGATCACCAACGAGACAACCTCATGGTTCGATAGTTCAGATAATGGAATGCCAGCCTAGACTTTAGCGAAAGTGTCACAGGGGCTAACTATGACCTGACGCTTTCTGACCTAATCCAAGTTCCCTCAAATCCTACTAAGAATAACAAAGGTAAAGATGTAAGATTTATATACAAGAAGAACAAGATCCCGAACAATGTAAATCCCGAAACGGAGCGATGTAGATTCACTGCATCTCGCATGCCACAATGAAAGCGCACAATCCTTCCAAATCCCAAAAAGGTGTCCTACTGTAGGTTCGCGGCGAGACCCAGCTGGTTGTAGAAACTGCTGGAAACAATCCGAAAAGTTTGCGTAAAACACGCAGGTTTGCAGCACAATATCCACATTTACTCCTTTTTCAAGAGGATCCGTTCTGCGTATTCTACCTAATCGGTAATTCCCACATGAAACTCCGGACACCAATATTTCGGTATTTTTTCACTCTGGAATTTAAATGATATAGTAAGTGTTGTATTACTTTCTATAACAAACAAATCACAAGCAGCTATGTCCGAGTGGTTAAGGAGTTTGACTC
>JAQGAV010001658.1:0-19537 GCA_034691345.1 Phasmarhabditis papillosa
TAACCATCAAAGTCGATAAAAAGTGTCCAGGATCATGGAAACGACTGATTGAAAACCTGAAAAATTGCATTGCCTAAAAGCATTAGTAGGAAAGGTTAGGCTTTGGCAAATCAAAAGTTCATTTCTTTCGGCCCCGCGCCTTGGATTCGGGTCATCCCGTCAATTTCTATTCCGGATAAATAGTATGCATGTAGAAATGGGCAGTAGAGTTGGGCGCTTGGGCCCGTTTCTCTCAAGGCCGGGTTTCTGGGCCAAACGGGCTTTTTCAAAAGGGGCTTTCGCGTTTTTGCCCAGTATAAAGGCACGGTGTACTCAAAAATGTGTATTCATTTTTATTTATACAGAATTGAATATTTTTCACGTGATAATCACGTATTTAGGTGATGAAAATGGTAGAAACGTTTTTAGTTTTTCGAATTTGCTTGTAATTTTCAGCTTTTGCAAATTGCCGCAGGGTTGTGGGGGCGGGGTTCGGGCGTCGATGCGCGAATCCCGCCCACTTTCATCTTTTTGTAATGATCATAACTTTCTTCAAAATTGATGGTTTAAAATTCGAATTTCATATTTCAATTCAGTTTGACTAACTATATCGAATAAAAGGTTAAACATTTTCAACAATTTTTGGGTAGACCGTGCGTTTAAGCCTGCATTTCTGGTTGGGAATCCTTTATTCGTCTCTACTACACATAACGCTCCTCTTTTCAGAAAAGAGCTGAATGAATTGACCAATTCAGTCGCTAGAGATTCCAGTGTTTCCGGAGCTCGTGTTAAGCGTGGTCCTGCTAAAAGCAATGCTCGCAAGTGGCCACATGGAATAGTCTACTACTATTTTGATACAAGCATTACACAAAGTAAATTTCATCGTTCTTGTTAATTCATAGTTTGATTTATTTAGATAAGACCAAAGTGGATGCCATTAATGCCGCTTTGCAGTTCATTCAAGCAAAGACATGCATTCGTTTTCAGTATAGTGGGTTTCGGTATCCTAACAGAATAAAGGTGAGAATGTTAACCAAAATTTAAATAATATAAGAAGAGTGTTCATTAAAAGTAAAGAAGCCGTGTCATCTGCAATTTTTTTATGAGCATTTGTGTATTTGGCAAACGAGTATTGATGGAGCGTAGAGAATTAAACGCTTGTCTGAGCCCCTTTTGCGAGTACCGTGTACCGCGCCAGCATCTTGCGGCTACTCTCCGTTCAATATTGTACTTTGCAAGTACGCGCGCACAATTTGCCTGCAGTTGCTGTGTGAAAAATTCTATAAATACGCAAGTGCCACTCCATTATTAATCTCGGCGCTGATTAAAACAAACTATAATCTGAGAGCATGGTAGTTCAGAAGTTACTAATGAAATTTTAGAGGATTATTGAGTTAGACAATATATGCGTTAGAGATACCCACGTTCAGGGCTGAGCAAACCTCGGGACGGCCGGTATATCTACAACATATCTTTGCGATTTCTAGATGAAACCATAATACTCATTGTTTAGGTTATTGATGGTGGTGGTTGCTATTCGGATATTGGAATGCAAGGAAAAGAGCAGATTCTATCCATTGGAGATGGTTGTGAAACGGTAGGTTGAAACATTTCACTAATAGGTTTACTTTGCAAACAACAGCATACATCAGGGCTTATCTCAGGAATATTAGGCAGAAGGGCCTACCCAGTCGATCAGACCTCTCAAATGGGCCGGGCGGGGCCCGTGTGATCGACGAAAACTGACCTCGGTCCCGGCTCAGCCCTTACGGAGCGGTAAACAATCGATCAAAAATAATAAATATTTATTTACATGCAAATGAAATATATAAAAAGGCGAAGAACTATGAAGAGCTATCTATTATAATTGAATTATTACAAGTAAAATACGAAAATACTTGGATTGAACCCTCATGTTCGGCGCATTACTGCCTTTTGCGCTTACAATTTGTCCTTCTCTGCCCTTTCTGGTAGTCTGGCCAATGCATCCGATAGTTGTGGAAGAAGCTCGGTGCGGGGGTCGTCCTATTAGTCACGGTTCCTCAATTGCAGTTGCCACATATCGAGAGGAAACGGCGAACAACATAGAAACCGTACCAAGTGTGCACCATACAACACATGAACGAACGAGTAAAGAAAAAAATATCCTAATATTTTCTGGAAATGGCTCAAAATACGTGCGAAAAAGCAATACTTTGCAGCACACCTCAGATTATTTTGCAATATTTTTTTTTCATCCCTTTGGCCCGGTCCGGCTCTGAGAGGTCTGCAGTCGAGTAAAGATATAGACTATATCTTTACTCGATTTTTAAAAGTTAAAAACAGATTTGAAATCAGCAGATGAATATCTACAAAATAAATAAAAAGTAAAGAAATTGGTTAAGATTGGGCGAAAATCACTTTTCGAATGAAACTCCCTAGATATAGTATCCGTTGGGAGTGAAAAGTATTTTTCATTGCAATATAATTATAAAAGTGAGTTATACATTTTATTTATCCTATTCAGATCGGAATAGTTGCGCACGAATTTGCCCACGCACTCGGCTTCGAGCACATGCACTCTCGATACGATCGAGATCAATATATAACTGTGGTTGACGATAGTATAGAGGTAACACTATTTTTTTTATTTATGAAACATTTGTAATTGAGCTATTTTGCTGATATTCCAGGGAACCAAATCAAACAGACAAATAATGTATTCTTTATTCGATAGTAGAGTTATATGTTGCAAAGGAAGCTATGGTGGATTGTTAAGATATAAAAAACAAAGCAAATTTTGAGGAGCACGGTCGCGGGTTTACATACACAGATATAATTATAACATCTTGTTTCAGCCCGGCGAAGAGGATAATTTTGATATGTTGACTATAAATAACAGTATTAACTACACTCCATATGAATACGGCGGAATGATGCAGTACGCAGTTAATTTGTATGTTTCACATCTTTTTCGACTTTATAGAGGTCGGGTGTTGGGATTTCTCGTGCCGGTCAGGGCCCCAAGTTTTTGTTCTAATTGTTCCAATCTTTTAAAAAACACATTTTGCATAATCAATCAATACTTTCCGCTTTGATTGCAATATTACTCAGTTTGTATGCAGTTGCGGTTTATGGGGGCGGGACAACTCAATTTCTCCTTTAGTTAACTCTGCTACATAGGCAAAGTAAACTGTAAACATTTGGGTTTCAATAAATAGATAAGTTCACGGAAAAGAAAGACAGGTACAAGCAATAACTTTCATTAAAATACCAAAATCAGATCATAACAAGTTCAATATATTACAGTTTTACCAAGACCCCAAACATCAAAAACAGTTCATCGTTTACAATGATACCAACAGATATTAACTATTTGCACACAATGGGAGGCGTAATGATTTCTTTCTACGATGTTGAGGGCTTAAATGACCATTATAACTGCTCAGGTTAGTAGGTTACTGTAGCATAGATTACTAATATCTCGGATGCAAATGTTTCTGAGGAGAATAAGGTCGTATCATATAGGGCAGAATAGTGAATCTCTTAAATTTCCGAGAATTTAAATTTTATCGCTAATGTAATGTTTCAGCTAAATGTCCTGCTGCCACATCGGCTATTTGTCAAAATGGCGGATATCCAAATCCAAACAACTGTGCTATTTGTAATTGTCCTCTAGGATACGCCGGAGCCTTGTGCGACCAAATGGTTTGGCATAAATTATATACTAATCACAATTTCCAAATATGGTAACCGTTGACTTACTAACGAAAATTTGATGCTTCAGTAAAAGAAAATGTTTAGAAAGTAAATGTTGCAAGATTGATTGAAAAGACTAATATGATTGGTGACCGCTAAAGTTGGGCGGCTCGGCTCGCTTGAGCCTGTGCCGAGTCCACTGGAGCGCATCTTTCCAGCCTAGGCTGGGACTTTTAAGGTGATCGGCCCATCTGAGGACCGGAAATTTGAGATACGGGCCGGTCGGTCTAAGCCACCCATATCTATTGAACACTATATTTACGAAACAATTGTTACGGCGGAGGACAAAGTTTATGATTACAAAGTATTCGAGTACTGTTCTTGTGGAATAAGAAATAACCGTCTAATAAACTATTACAAAGTAAAGACATTAAATTTAGCCCCCCGTTACTGGAGGTTGCGGCGGCCAACTAAATGCTACCTCTGATTGGCAGGCAAAACCATTCGAATATGGAGAAAACACGACAATCCTTAGACATCAGTTCACCGAATGTCATCACTGGATTACGGTATTTATTTGAAATATTAATATTATATAGATTTGTTATATTTTACTTCATAACAACAGAAACAAAATTACTAATGTTTTTATAGTTTAAATTTAATTAGGTTTTTCCGCCAACCAAGCGTGTCGCCATTGATGTAAACAAACCAAATATTGAACGTTTAAAGGCACGGTACATCCAAAATTTACATCTCAATTTTATTGTTTCAATCGGTAGAACGTGTAGGTGCACCTGGAGGCGGGGTTCTGTTGCACCCTAACCCTGCGGCAGATTGCAAAACTCTTAAAATACACTCATTTTTGAAATCTAAAAACATTTCTTCCATTTTCTTGCCTGATAAGTCACGCTAACGCGAGAAATAAGCCGAATTTGCAGTGTAACTGTGCTTTTGATTGTATTTGTGTCCACACGGGCTACAGTAACCCAAATTGGGTGCATAAAATTGAATCCTTAATTTACATTCAAATTTTTAATTATTTATATATTTGTGAATAAGTTTCGGGAAGAATAACATAAAAAAATAAAAATCGTAACAAATTTTTTAGTGTACCGTGCCTTTAACTAAATAACACCGCCAATTTAATATTTAAAATTTAAAATTAAGCTTGAAGTTTTTATTCTGCTTAAAGGGACATAGGGGGACTATTTTGAACTTAGTCTCAGATTGTAGAGAATTTTTTTCTGATCTAGATGGAAATTTTTAAGAAAAATTCATTCATAAATATGCGTGTTAACGAGTTACAAATAAATAAATATGCGAGTTTGTATTCAAAATTCAGTTTGGCTATAGCCAAACGCGCTCGCCACGTTACGAACTGCCTCTGCTAAACATCATACGGCGCATAACTCGCTTCAGGAGAAACATTTTTCAACTTTAAAAATATAATTTTGACCGGAAGAATATGTAAAGAAAATTGAACTACAATTTTAAGCAATTTGCCGCCAATAATACGGTTTAAAGCTGTAGCTTAGTGCGTTTTGAGAAATCAGCAAAAAATTCTTTTGGAATCCATTTCAGCACAAAAAGTTAATCTAATAAAATTGTTTGTAGTAGCAAAATGTTCAACTTTTTCAACAAATTTCCAATAAAAACTGTTTTTCTCAGAGTTACAGTATATTAGCAAAATTAGCCTCCTTATGTCCCTTTAATTTTGATGATCTAATTTCAGGCCCCGGAAGGTAAATATATTCAAGTTCGCATCACAAATATGACAAACCCCTATTGCAACTACGGCTGTCAGCATAACGGAATAGAATTCAAATTGATGACAAATCAACGAATGACAAATCCAAAGTAAGCTAAATAACAATAGACACTATACGTTTGAAGAAACGCGAATAGTTTGAGAAGACCGTTAGAGAGTTTATATTCAATCTTTTTACGAAATCCTTTAATAATAATGGCAGATCATAATTTCACTGCGGTCTACGTGGGGTTACCAAACTGGCTTGTGCTGAATCAGTCATACAATCATAGCCCAGGCCAGAACTATTCTCTAAAATACGAGGATTACTTGTATGCATTAGATGTTCTAGCAGCAGAGACATTAGAGCACAAGTTTTAATTTTATCTGATATTTATTAAGAAAACGTATTACACAAAAAAAATACCACAGTTTCTCAGTACTAACCTTAGACTTAAATAATACTGACAAAGGCCTTTCATAAAGTTTGTGAATGGCTGCAACATTTATTTCCAAAGGATATCCGACAGCTTTGGACTTTGAATATCTTTTCGAAAAAAATAACCGAACACTGCGGGATTTACCTTCTTTTTCACTTCAGGATCTGTTGCGTTGAATTTCTACATGTTATCCACACCGCTAAATTGAATCCTATGCCTGTGATTGCTCACAATCGTAAAGGAATTACTGAATTCACCATTGAATATAGATATGGTATGTTTGCTTCTTAAACTTGTAGCAATTAGGCAAATAACCGAATTAGGTTCGAATATATAAACGATAAAGATTTCTTCTGCAGGGGATGTCTTCTACAAATAACGAGCGAAATAGTTTACAGTTATTGATAGAATGAAAGGTCTTGCTTATTCTTTTAACTTTCCTCAGACAACCACGTGTAAAAATACTTTAACCGTTAAATACAGAGTGGGACATATATACATCACTAGATTATCAGCAAGATTCTTAAAATGAAGACCTAGTGGCGGAGGGTAGAACAAATTTCGCCTTGTGGCTGCGCGGGGAATCGAACCCGGGACGCTTGTGTGGGAGGGTAACGCTCTGCCGCCTGGGCTAAGACTCCCCCCGTTTAGTAGTTTGCATTCCGCGATATTATTGGTGGATTTCAATTCGAAAATTTAATTTTACACATTCGAAACGGCGCTGTCTAGGCACTAAAACAGATTATATTTGTTCATTAAATACGAAATATATTCGAATTAAAAATAAAATAACTTTAGACCCGGCAACGCTTCCAACAACCACTCGGCCCGCTGCAACAACCTGCACACCATGCCCTCCCGGAAACAAAAAGAAGAGGTGTTGTAGCATTTAGATTAACGGTTAAATCGATGATTGAAATAAAGAACATTTAAAACATTATTAATTTTTGCGGCCGTTTTTAAAATTTTGCGGCCATTTTTAAAATTGATGACGGATATCAGTGAGCGTTCGTTGGTAGGATTAGCCACTTGTATGAATTGGTACAGAATAAATGGTTGCATTTCCACAGTTGCTTGCCAAAATACACAGTTGTATATACCATTTACGTGGGGGGTTCCTGTATTGTTTATATAACAAAAAATGTCCCAAGATTGTAAATTTCGTTATATATTAATAGAAACAACTTTTAGCTTTGCTTCGATAACAGAGAAATGCATGTTTCTTTTGGTTTGTTTTATAAAATTAAATGTTTAATAATGTTTAATGTTTAATAATTTCAAATTTAATAATAGTTTAATAGCAGTATAGCCTAAGTTGAAACTAAAATGAAGTTCCTGGAGCGAAGCTGAAGAGCTTACAATGTATTAGTTAGATTCTGTTAAGAATAAGTAGGTGGTAAAAGAAGTGCATAATTCGAAAAAGTGTTCAAAATATGAAATCTCGTGGAATCTAACTAATTGTGCCTTAATGTTCATTGTTTTATGGTTACTCTCTGGTCGACCCGATACCTGTAAATACCGCAGGATACCTGCAAATACCGCTAGATACCTGTAATTTCCATTGGTATTGCGGATTACCTGCGGATACCCACAAATACGGCCGGATACCTACAAGCACAGCCGGATACGATCCTTATCGCCGGATACGAGTCTTACCACCGGATACCTGCAAATACAGGCTAGAGTTACAGGTATCCGCTGGTAAAATTGCAGGTATCCGGTCGACCATAGCAGGGCTGGGAAAAGGCCGGCTTGTTGCTTAAATTTTCGGCCCCGGCCCGGGCCGGCCCGTGAAATTCCCAGCCCTGGACCAGAGCTTTTTGTTTAAACAAGCGCCAGTTAAGTTCTTTAGAACACGGTCCGCCAAACGGGACAGAGGTTTTAAAGGACTGTGTTGCCTACATTTCCCCGGAGCACATTCGCCCGTTACGTTTCCATAAACTATTGGAATCTTGAAAAAGATGAAGTTGAGCCTTCAATTTGTCATTTGGTGGGTGTGCTTTTTGAGCCAAACGGAACAAAAATTGCACGCCTGATTCAAGATTGACCTGGTTAAGATATGGAAACAGCTTTTTCATAATCCTTGTAGAACATTGAAGTTGTAGGAATTGAAGAACTTACAAAATGCAGCCGAGAAGTCGATCCCATTTGCTGAATCTCAGTACATTTATGAATAGAGGTGATGTTACTTCAGGAGCGAAAAATGTGGCTTTTTCTTCAGTTGACTGTGTTTCCGTGTAGCTTAGATCGGTGAGCCCCGAAATCAATTCCAAAACTGTAGCTTCTCTGCTGAGCGTGTGCAGGATTCTTCTGTTTGAACGAGTAGTAGTATTGCTTCTGGAGCATTTTTCTTGATAATGTTTACTATTCTGTATTCTGTACAAACACAGGAAGATGTTTTTTGACTTTGTCCACATCAACGCAACCTTAGAGTTAGACCATATTACGCTCTTTTCAAGTTCCATTGGCAATTATTTCTTGAGGTATCTGACCATATTCGAGGCATATTTCAAATCGCGGGATTGACATCTCCTGAATTGAAGCCAGTCCACTCTCAGTTAGTTCCCCTTCAGAACCGAACAAGTTAAGATTAGGTTAGTTTATTACAAATAGATATTGTCGATCGTTTCGTAGAATGAGTGTCGAACCCCTTCTTGGTGTTCTTTTATTTGGTCGAGTCGACGAGCTGTTTCATCTCTGATTTGGTGTTCTCAGCTATTTCATAGTTCATATTGACATGGAAATAATATTTCATTTTCCCTCATTTTTTCGGTTATTTATATATTTGTGAATAACTTTTTAAGCCAAATAACATAGAATAATACAAAATGCCACATCAACTTTTGCCACCTTTGATTTGGCTCGTATCAGCATGGTCTGTCTCAGTCATTTCTTACTATCTACAATTCTTCTAAATAGTTCAACGCATATTTGAACTTATATTTAGTATTAATTTTTATTTATATTTAACCTAAATAAATTAAAAATCTATACTTTACAAAACTAAAACTACTAACTTGCATCCTTTGATAGTTACACATCCCTTAACCTACAAAGTATATCCTCAGACTAAAAAACAAGGAAAAAAAAGTCGTCAACCAATCATAATATGAGAATAACACCGCGGAGTGAAAACTTTATGGTTTGGTATTTGTTTGTGCTGGGTTTTCGTAATCTCTTACAGAACTTTTCAACTAGATGATTTCGCACACTTTATCGTTATTCTCACAGTTAATGTTTCGGATAGTTCGGTATAAAAGGCGCTCATTGATTCAAAAGAGGACTGCTGAGCGCGGTGTTATGTAAAGTTAGTGAAATCGCTCGTTCTGTGGCAAAATTAAGGCTAAATTATTAGTTAATGATTAAATTTACAATCCCATCCAAGAGAAGAATTTGTACTTTATATATGAGATGACTAATGAAGCGGCAGAATATAACCAAGGAATAACAACTGAACATCAATAGATATATTTAATATCAGATTCACAACTAACCATTTGAATCCTTCTCATTTTCCAGTTCCTCCTTTACCCTTTCTTGCTGTATGTATGGCATGGGAATATGGCCGTTGCTGGAGCCATGTATAACACCATTAACTACGAGCATTCCCGAGGCACTGCGCACCTCCAATACTTGCAGGAGCAAGTTGTCATACTTGTTCTGTTGGAGTTTGCGTGCAACCTGAATTATTATATTAAGTTGTGAACTTATTTTTAGGTAACCCCAAACAGCCAAAATTGAGGCAATATGTCGTAGGCTCTTCCGGTCAAGAACCAATTACTCAGTTCTCGATCAAGCTCGGCAACGTAGATCCATCTCCGATGAAGCATTGGATAAAGATTTTCATAATTAAATGTAAATCTATTCCTTACATCAACGAAGGACTCGTCCTGCACGCACTCAAACGCAACTTTGAGTTCCATCCAGCATTCCATCTCCTAAACATTTGCTTGAATAACTTTAAACAGTTAGTTTCCCATACCAGATCATACCTTCCCACCGTTTCGTTAACGGTGCCATAATCCTCCAGATGAATGTATGGCATATTCTGCGGCAGCAGACGAACTTCTTATCGAAAGACATCATCAGCTTGAATGGTAATCCCTAGGATAAACTTATATTTCCACATTATATGATAACTCACGTCATCTGCTACAATTCCCATGTAGAGAGAACAAAACACTGCTAGAAGCATAGACACGGCAGAAGACATCACTGAAATCGGAAAATAAATATGTTACTTTTCGTTTATACGATTCATTCCGAGAAAGTTGGAAATGTACCAGTATGAGCAACTGTAAACAATAGATATTTGCATGAAATAATGGTTAATAATGAATTACGACAGAAAATACACAACAATGCATAGTATATAGTACAACTTGTATGATAAAGTATAAAAATAAACATCAAGTTGTTATCAGAACAAAACACTCGAGAAAGAGTGACATTAACAACATTTTTACCACAAATTTTGTGGTAAAAATTTTTCGTAGAAGCGTAAAAATACGTCTAACGTTCAATTCTGCCTATGTTTATGCCCACTTTTAAATAATATGTAACCAGTAGTCCGCACAATACAATGGCTATTTCACAGTTATATTACTCAAGTTGAAATGGCTTCATGCCATCCGCGCAAACCTTACCTGACAACCAGATACCCATTCCTAGTCACATCAATATAATGATAAGTACTATAAGACCGTATATTTCCCTCTCCCAAAACCTTTATAACATTAATTGGAAGTATATTTCTAGAGGGCGCAGTAAATGAATCTCTTCCGCGCATAATGTACCCTAATTTAAGTTATAAGTCCTACCACACTAAGTTATATTACGATCACTACGTGACTACCCCGGATGCCGACCTGTTTCATCCTTTAACCACAATTGTTCAAGTGCTTCTTCATGTTCTATTCTTCAAGATGTGCTTCCTAATGTCCCATTGAGATTTCATTCCACTTCCATATATTACTGCACCTTTTGGGTTAAACACTACCCTATTTGCAATAGCAGAGTGCTGATCAATTTAACTGTAACATCTGCAGCAGGTTGAATATGGCCGCCGGGTACAATACTTTTAAAACAAATTAGCTACATTGAGCTGATACCTATAATACTACAGAATATTGACCTTACGGAGCAAAACTCTCTTTAAAATTTAGCTACAACTAACCTGAATACATTTATAAATAGAAAAAAAGAATGCGCATCTAACGGTGTATCGATTACAAATACATAATACATTTGTGCAAAGATAGTAACTGTTCAACACATAATAATTGCAAAACTAGTATTGTGTGACCGGTTGCATAAAGAGAACTTTGAATGGTACAATTAAATTGTGCCGCCCGCTAGCCCTCAAGTACAACAAATAAACGAATACAAGCAGATATTTACAAAACAAATTAAGCAACAATATGGAATCATTACACAAGAGCATAAAACAATTCAAAACAACACATCAAAATAATCATTATAAATATAAATATAATAAATATAAATAATATATTACAAAAAAGTAAATAATAGTTTGTGTGTACTATTTGTGCCCGAAATCGACAATTGACCCGCCAGCGTATGCGTCGGTTCCGACATCGTGTACGACGCTTGTCGAGGTCCACCAGCATATTGATAGGATGAATAAGGATGAATAGGGCAAAAAAAAAGTTAAAAAAAAATAAAGTTAAATGTATAAGGATAGGATATTACAAACCATTTAGACCACAGCTGGTCCATTTCGTGCAATCCTGAGCGAAGTTAGATCAAATCCTAAAAATCAGGTTCAAAATATTTATATCTTTGTTTAGGCTAAATTCGCCTAGTTCTGCTCTTCCTAGCAATATGTTGTTATAATTGTTATTGTTAGGCCAAATCTGTTATGCTGGTCTTACGTTTATTATAGCAAGAAGAACCATGCTACAGTCTATAACAAACAAAATACCTCAGTCGCGGTGGTATACTTAGGCTTCTGCAATTGCGTATTTGTCTTTTTCTGGGCATGATACAAAATAAAACTAGTACAATAATATGTTATGACAAACAACAAAAAATGCGTATCGAACCATATAATGGAAGTTTAATTTTGCCACAGAACAAGCGATGTTTGAAACCTTAAACAACACCGCTAACCGTAGTCTTCTTTGTTATGGACTATAGATGTTGTTACATCTATCGTCAAGTTTTTTCTCAATGGTTAGAAATATTATAAATTGATCCGAGTTAAAAAAAGTTATTGATTTCCTGTAATCGCACATATCACACAGTAACTGTAGATATGCGGCTCCTTTCTAACATTCAGTCTTTCGAGGTCATTTTAGTTGGTTAATCGTTATGTTTCTAAACAGAAGGTTTCATCAGGGCAACCCTGTAGTTAAATTAACAGCTCATGCCGGCGTACTTGCCCTTTCTTAATTGTGTGCTGAATTCTGCACTCTTCGAGCTTTTGTTTTTAGAACATTAATTTATAATTCTTTGGTTACTGTATTCTATTATTATTTATATTATATATTATATATTATTAATATTTATAATTCAATAGCAAATGCTTCTTCGATAGGTATTTTAAATATTGGTCAAACCCACACAATCACCAGGGAATTTCAAGAAAAAACTAAACAATTTTTACATGTTCATCATTTGCATATAATAATAATAATAATAATGTTTATTCAGAATCGGTTTGATCACAGTTTGTGAGATCTTATGTCCGCTGAGTGGATATTTTGTTTCCATTTCAGTTGGTTCGTCCTTGCCAGAGTCATTCTGGACAATCCGTTTGCCTGTACTTCTTTTGTTGCTTTGGGGAGATTGTCTGCCCATATAAGTCCCTGCCTCCCAGTCTCCTTCTTTATAATAATTACTAACTGGTAGATGAGCTTCACAATCACTATTATCATAATTATCCCCAGAGTCGAATGTACAAAACATAGGCAGCTAGTAGAATTCGTGTTAACGCTACCAGCTTGGTTAGGATCAGCGGTTACATGTCCAATCAGTAAAATGTGATTGTATATTTAGTTAAGGGAAAAGGTTATGTACAAGCCTTATGGCGCCGCTGCCGCCGCGTGCGGCATGGTTATGTACATTACTTAAGTTGTTTCGTTTTATTTGTTATGGTAAAATAACAACATGTTTGCTTTTTTAAGCAAATAACCTTGAACTTTGATATGAAAAATATTGATTTCCGCCATTATCGCTCTATTTCACAATATTGTGCTGTTTTTCACAACTTGTATTTATCTGGGTTTGCTATCAGTGCCCAGCATAAGTCTTCAACTTATATTCAACTGCAATCACCATCTTTTTAATGAGATTTATTACCGTATTATTATATTAACGTCAGTATATTCTTCTTTTGAATTTAACGCTGGAACTTTACTCGACGACATGGCTTTCGTTGCGACACCAGAACCTGAGAGATTCTATGACGGAAGAGTTGTAAGTTGTAAAACATACAACATGTAAAGAAAGACATAGTTTTTATTCCAAGCATAGGAAACGTTTTGTATAGTCCATAACAAAAATAAGACTGCAGTGCGCGGTGTTGTGTAAGGTTTGGAAAATCGCTCGTTCTGTGGCAAAATTGGAAGACCATTAAATGGTTTTTTTCGTTGTCAGAAAAATATTATTGTACTAGTTTTATTTTGTATCATATCCAGAAAAAAACAAGTAATCAATTGCGGAAACCTATGTATACCACCGCGCTCTAAGGTCTTTTGTTTGTTATAGACTATATCAACAAAAGTTTTCTAAATTATAGTCGGCGGCGAAGGCTTATGCAAGGGTAGACGGTACGAAATCCATATACTTTGTCCACCGGCTATATATGGAAATATTTTCAGCTAATGCAACTTGGCTTGTGATTATATGCTAGACACCTTAATAGTTTAAAGACACGTTAAACTCAAAAGTTCACTCAAAACTCAAAAACAGCTCGAGCCCGGACTCAGCCTCCATTCGAACCTGAGCGCGGGTGGCTGTAATTTAAAACGGTCATAACTCGGCTTTCAATGATCGTAAAAAAATTCGACTCTACATAGTATTACCAGCTCTATCCATTTAATCATTACAATATACAAGAAATTGCTGAGTGTACCGTGCCTTCAAGCAGACCTCTCAAAAGGCCGGGCCGGGCCGGGCCGAGGCCGAAATAACCAAAAATTAAAAAGAAAACTCAGCAATTTCTTGTAAATTATTTTAATTTACAGTGTTTGCTTTCAGACTTCCGATAGATCTTCTAGTATTCCAAGTTATGCTCCCAGCTTAGTTGAGCCATGTGATGTGGAGGTAAGCGTATAAAAACTATGTTGGTTTCAGATGTCAAACAGTTTTTAGAGTAATTTTTGTTTATTAGTAAATTGCGATATGCGTTTGTTTGTATGTCGTTATTTTGTTTTTAATAGAGTTCGGTTGATATTATATGGATAAAGTCGATGGGGGCTGAATTCGGTTGAGACTGATATAGATTGCACGTCCAACATTGCGACAAAAAAATTTGAAATGCACGATAAAATTATATCAAAACACATAAATTTTACCCAATTATACTAAAATTATATGAAAAGAGTTTAGGCTGATTTCAGGTATTGGTTTACTTTTTTTTGAAATTGTAACGAAAACTTGAGGTTTTAGAAAGACAACTTAAATGCACGGTACACTCAAAAATTGTTTTTCATTTTTAAACTCTTATTCGATAGAGATAGTCATTCTGATCGCAACTTTGGAGAACCAAAATGAAGAATCGTGTAAAATCTTTCATTTTTCCTCTTATTTGCATAATTGTGAATAACTTTTTCAGCTGAATAACATATAATAAAGAAATTAAAATGAAATTTCGAGTGTGCCGTGCCTTTAATTCCATTTCCACTATTCATTTAATGTTTACAACTTTAGTCTACCAATTCAAACATTTTTCCGGGATCCGGGTTCGTGAGGGATTCGGGAGAGATTCCGCACACCACTGAATCGCAACAAACATCCTGTTTCTTTTTTGGGTTATTTTTTTGGGTTAATGATATCGTATTGGGGGGTAGGTTAATACTGGCTGAAAAGGTGCTGTCCAATTCTAACGGATTTTTCTTACTGTATTATTCTGAGTGGAACTGAAATTGATTACGATCTCTACTTTAGAATGCTCATGATTTGCTATCCAGCAAAACTGAAAGCAAAACGGATTCATCTACTCTCAATGATATTCATTCCAAACTAAAGACGTTAAATTTTGTTGCAACAGATATTGAAGAGGTGAGCTATACCTGGGATTGGTATCGATAAGGTTTTTGAAAAATGAACGGAAATAACGGTAAACCGGTAAACCGGCTTTAAAATTTTGCCGGTAAAACGTACTGCTTGCCCTCCCTAATCGTGATATAGGCCAACACAGCGATAGGATTCTAGCTAATATGGTATTGCTGAAACTTTGACGATTTTAATTTTGACTTCATCAAAGTGGCCGGAAGTTTGTGCTCCGTTCATATTTCGAGCAAATGAAGCCAATTAGATCTAGGAAGAAAAAGTTTTGATTCTTTAGGTTTGCAATTTTCACAAATATGGTGACTACCGATATAAATACGCAACTTATTCAAAGAAAGAAATCACAATCGCCTACATTCTGCTAGACCTTGGCTACACTGTTGAGCAAGTAGCATCAATTGTTGCGGACAATCCCACTGTAAGTTCTCTGGTCCACCGGATACCTGCAATTTTACCAGCGGATACCTGTAACCCTAGCCGGTATTTGCAGGTATCCACTGGGAAGCCGCAGGTATCTGTCGGTATTTGTGGGTATCCGCAGGTAACCTGCAATACCAATGGTAATTACAAGTATTCAGCGGTATTTGCAGGTATCCGGCGGTAAGGCTCTTATCCGGCGGTATTTGCAGGTATCGGGTCGACCAGTGCTACCATTTTAGCAGGCTCGGGCTGTAAATAAAAATGTCAGAATTCGAAAATTACTGTGGCTTTTCAAAAATGAACTTGTGGTTAGGCAATTATTAGCAAAATTAAGAGTAGTTGGTATTCGTTTAACGGATTTTCTATTACGCTTTAAAAATTCTCGACTGGAAAAAGTTAACTAGTATAGCCAGAGCTGTTAATCTGGCCTGGTTTGGCCTGGCCTGTGAAACCTGGAAAATTTGAGGCCAGGCTCTGAATATAGCCCATAATCAAAAAATACTGCAGTGAGCTGTTTTGTTTATGATTTCAAAAATCGCTCGTTCTGTGGCAGAATGAAACTTCCATTACATGGTTTGGTGCGCCATTTTTTGTTTGTTGTCAGAAAAATATTATTGTAGTAATTTTATTTTGTAAAAAGACAAATACGCAATTGCAGAAGCCTATGTTTACTCTGAGGTATTTTGTTTGGTATAGACTATACCACTGAACTAAACCGATATATAGTCAGCGCCGAGAGTAATAATGGAGTGTCACTTGCGTTATTATGGGATTTTTAACACCGAACCTGCAGGCAAATTGCGCGCGCGTACTTTCAAAGTAGAATATTGAACGGAGTAACCGCCAGATGCTGGCGCGGTAGTCGCAAACGAGGCTCAGACGAGCGGTGAATTCTTTACACTCCATCATTACTCTTGGCGCTGACTATATCAGAGTTTCTGAAAATTTCTTTTTTCAGGCTGTACACATTGCTGTTGATGATTAGAAAACAGAAGAAATTGAAATAATAATTGAATAAATTGACAACTTGTATCTTTTGAGTTTTGCTGTGACATAAAACTGTTCAGTAAGCCAAAAGAATAATTTGAACAAGAGCGGGTCTTGTTCGGCGTTAATACAATTATTCTGTACCTCAATCGGTCCCGAATGATCACCATAGGAGATTGCCTTCGTTATCATTAGAGAACAATCCATTTGCCCATTGGGTTTTCCGGACAAACGTCACCAGTCAGTTGTTAACTGTATCACCAGCAAAGTCAGAAGGATATAGGAAACCACAAACAGAGCCGCAAAAAGCCGTAGATACTAGTTTGGTTTAACGGACAAACTATTGTCCCCGCCAGCTCAATTCCATGGTAGACTAGTTATTATTCACATCACTCAAACAGAAGTTACCACTTTTCTTCTCTTTCATTGGGGTATCACCATGGTCAGAGGTGGCAAGAGCCGGCCCGCAATTTTCAAAGAATTGCTCATAACTTTATTAGAAATTGCTATTTCCGATCATTCTAAAAAATATTTTGTAGGCCCTCACCATAGAAGTAATGTCTATTTGTTCGATTCACCATTTTCACGAAATTAGACTTGCATTCACAAGGCCCGCATTCGGGCCCGGGCCGGCCCGTTGCTAGCCCTGCCCATGGTATAGGTATCGGTTGGTTGACACGGTTAACTATCTATATCTACGGTATCTATAGACGTTGTAAATAGCTGAATACAGATGATTTGGTCAATCTATGTTGAATGGTGTAGTTGTAAAATGTAAAAAAATCAATCTAAACTATCTTATATTGAATTACTTTATTAATATTAGTCATGTATTCATATTATTAAAAATTAAAAAGCATATTAAAAAGCATATATGAAAAAAGAAAGGTAATCCGAAAAGTCAGAAAACAACATGAGTAATTCATAAATTTAAAAAACTTTTGAAGGCAATATTAACAACAAATACATAAAATAAGACTGAAACACCAACATATTTCTATGGAATTAGAAATAAAAAAACAAACCCTTCAATTCCGGAAAGGATTTTTTATACTAGGTTAAACATTTGTGGACCTCAGAGTTAGAGTCATTTTGTATTCTAGAATTGAAAACAGATGAAAACAGAGTCAAACTGAAAATTGTCTAATTGTATCTTGTTTGTCAAAGTTAAAACGCAACTAAGGATATATTCTGGTAGTTAGAGCAGCGGTCTCGGAATCGGTGAGGATTTGAGGCTGTGGGTTCGACTCCCCGTAGCTGCAGAAGGAATGGGAAACTAGCAGCTTACTTATCCCATGTTTTGTGCCCCCGAAGATTGAATGTTAGAAAGGAACCGTCTCTGTTCAGAAGATTCCGGAATGAATGGCCGAAACCCTGCGCCCAAGAAATCTACAGTTATTGTGAGATATGTGCGAATACAAGTAGTAAATTACTTTTTTTTAAGGATATATTCTGACTCAAGAGTAATAATGGTGTAATAGTTGAGTCTTTTTTGGTAATTGCGGGTGTATTTTCGTTTTTGGTAATTTCCTTTTTTGGTAATTGCCATTTTGATTCTTTTTAAAATCACCGTCATTAAAGCGGAATATAACTATTTTTAAATTGTACCTTTATTATTCCTAGCTGTCCATCGAGTATTATTTCTCTGCGGTCCTCTTTTATCTTCTTTTCCGTTCTATTAATCTTTCCTCCAATAAGTTTTCGAATAAACTTCTTCCTCAGAAATATATGTTTCCTTGAGTTTGATCGTTTTTTCCACAATTTCGTAGACCAAAAACTAGTGCCTATCTAAAATAAACTTTAAGGTGATCGAGAAAGAAGAATATATTGAAAGTTGTTTCAAAAGTACCAATAGACCTTTAATGCATCCGTTAGATCCGTGATCGTTTGTTATAGAATTAGGCTTAGGTGCAATTGCTCAGTATGTACATAACAACTGTTTTCAGTGAAAAATAGCCTTAGATGTGTCGATTAAGTGGTTGTCAATTAAATACTAACAACACATTTAAAGTTTTACCAATCTAAATAACGTATAAATGTATTGTTAAGAAAACTTAAAATTCGGCTAATTGAGAAAAGAGACATGATAAAAGAGACAGTATTCATGATATTCCTGGCTCACGTATTGCTTGCAGCGCTCTTTTCGATTGCGCTCATTCTACGTGTAAAACCGTTTCGGAGAAGTCGGCCCCGGGCCCGTGAAATTTCCAGCCCTGGGAGACAACATGATTGCATCAAGGCCCACAAATAAATTCCTACCGTTCCCACCGCCAGAAAAAGGTATTTTAAACATAAGTTCAATGAACTATGCGATAACTTTGTCAACAACAGTATATAACAATTCTAATTATAACCTATAAATGATGTACCTACCTTTCTGTAAAAGTATTCCTTATTGGTAGTATTCCGCACTATGAACGACTTGGCTTTTGTGCTAATTAAAAAAGAGTACAACGTTTCCGTTTCTATATTGAAGTCACAGACAAAGAATCGCATCCCATTGATTGAGCTGAAAATTAGAGCTTTATTTCTGCTTTTGAGCGTTGATGGACTAGTATTATAAGTTAATGTAGCAGTGCGAAAGCAAGTTCGCAATCTGCTGATACCGCGCAGTATGCAAGCTGGCGCAGTGTTAAAAATAACGAAACACGGCCTCATTATATGTGAATCTGACAATATGGTTTTAAAATAAGTTACAAGAATTTTTCACAGTTTCTACAGTAAGGACCATTAACTTGAAAGAAAGAAATTTGGGTGAAACGGACGTTGACTCGAATTTGAACTTTGCTGCAACATTTCGAAACAAGGAACTAAATGTCTCTTGTTGATAATATGTTGTTATGTCACACCAAAGAGCATTCTGAGAGCTGTACAAACAGTATTCGGATAATATAAAAGAGCCGATCAAACGCAGGTTTTAAAATAAGTTACAGGAATTTTTTCACAGTTTGTACAGTAAGGACCATTAACTTGAAAGAAAGAAATTTGGGTGAAACGGACGTTGACTCGAATTTGAACTTTGCTGCAA